>OZ038380.1:161499483-161664483 GCA_964036045.1 Eutreptiella sp. 'Long Island Sound 2002'
AATTGACGGCCCCCCAAAATCCTACCGAGACTGACCCCCCAACCCCCGGTGACCAGGTGACACGGACCGAGACTTCGGCAAAAAATATAGAAATGGGATTTTGGGAAAAAGCGCGTCATGGGGGTTTAGAAAGGTCATCATTTGCCATGTATTTGGTGAAAAAAAAGCTGACTATTTTCAATGATCAAAAAATTTTTTTCGGCACCTTCAGCGCCACAGTTCATAACAACTGATCAATGGTTCTGTCAATTGAGCCCTTTTCCCGAACCCCCCGCCCCAGTTTTGGGGGGCTCTATTGACCCCCCCAAAAAAGTTTAAAGCTCGACTTCCCTTGCCTCCCCCTGCCCCCGTCCAGCGAAGGGCAGCACACATGTCACACCCCCAAACAGAGGGCAGTGCCATGGCCCTCAGTCAGTGCGCCGCAGTGGGGCCCGAGGACATTGCCCACACGGAGTCGGCCCCCCGGGGCATCCACTCTGCGGGGGACAATGCACCTTCTTCCACCCGAACTACGACATGGGCCAACGGACCGTTGGGGCGCGGCCCCGCCCCTTGCCCCCCCCCCCCCCCCTGAAACAGGGCAAGTCTGAGGGCTCCGTTGGCACAACCAACCAAGGGTATGGGAAGGGAAGGAGTGGTGGGAGGCCGATGGGCACCGCGGCCTACGGAGGCAAAGGCCAAGGGAAAGGAAAGGGCAGGGGAGAGGGACAGTTAGGGCAGGGAGGAAGAGGAAGGTCACAGGGTGGTGAGAAGCCGATGGGCACCACCGCCTATGGAGGGAAAGGGTCCAAGGGAAGGGCAGCGAATGGCGATCGGCCAGTAGGCGCCGCCAGCTGCAGACAAGATCATCACACCATGGCGTCATGCCAAACCCCCAGCCCCGCGCCGGATGGGGACGTGTGGATTGTCACGTGTGGAGGGGGTGGTGACGGTGACACCATCAGCACAACCGGCAGCAGGTGCAGGGCCACGAGAGGGGGGGGGGGGGGGGGGCAAAAATTTGTGTACCAAAAATGCCCCGACTAGATTCTCCCGGTTGTAAAATTTCGTTTTTTTTCCCATGATGGCGTTTTAGTCGGGGGGGGGGGGTTACCCCCCGTCCTCCGATGGTGTATAGCCGTTCTAATGCATCACTTGGTGGTGGGGGGGGGGGGCTTGTCAAGGGCCAATGACTTGACCCTCGGACCTTTCGCAGGCCGTTCCCTTTCACTGTGGGGCCGTGTATGTGGGCCCCATGTGCGGGAGTAAGAGGGCGCGCTGTGCATGGCCAGTGGCCCAAGTCCGCAAAAGAACACGGCCGGACACGCTGGCGACGCCCCAACAGACAGCCTGGGACCACCGATGAGATGCTCTATCGGAGGCCGGAGCTAGGGCTAGCCAGGGCTAGTGACAGGGACCCGGGCTGGTGGATCGAAACGTAATGTTGCTGCACACCGGCGCTGTGACCTAGACGGCCTGCCGGGAGGAGCTTCCTCAGGTGTGCGGCCAGATTCGTCTTGCTCTGGTGGAGGTAAGACGGAGGACTCCCTTGGTGGGTCTGCGTGGGACCCCCGAGGGACGAAGCACAGGCACATTATATGTGAGACTGATGCTAGCGCTCCTCCTCCTCCTCCTCCTCCTACCCCCCAGCCCCGCGCCAGTCTGCCCCCCCCCCCCCCCACCAACGTCAGTCTGCCCCCCCCCCCCCCCCCGGCCCACCAAAGGCGGGGGAGGGGGAGGGGGCGCTCAAAGGCATCAGAAGCTTTGCGCCCACAGGCCCAACCCGCTGCTGGGCCCATCCGTCGCACTCATGTGAAGAGCGCAAAGGCAGCGGTGAGCGGGGGCTGTCAGGCACGTGCACCACACTGCCGCACATATGAAGGCGGTCCCTATTGCCGGGGAAAAACAAACGTGGTGGACTCCGGTACGCCTGGCCCCGGCAGTACACCGGCTGGTTAGGGGTTACTGTGGGTCACCGGCCAACCGGCGTCAGTTACCCACCAACCGACGTCGGTTACCCATCAACTGGCGTCGGTGAACCATCAACCGGCGTCAGTTACCCACCAACCGGCCTCGGTTACCCATCAACTGGCGTCGGTAAACCATCAACCGGCGTTGACAGCCCGCGATTCTGCTCCGGTGGGGCTTACAATGCATGCAGCCCTCCGCAGCTCTGCAGGAGCCCAGGCTCCACTGCATGCGAGCCAAAACCTTCCCCGTCCCGGTGACGCCTTCCGACGGGGGGCCAGCATCCATGCGTGGCCCGATGCACAGCCTTGTGATACCAGGCCACGAGGCATTGACCGAGAACTCCCAGTACCATTTTCGTGAACGCCCCCCCGGGGCGCAGTGGGGCGTCGCGCAAGTCGCTGCGGTATCGGAGCGTAGCCACACCTGCCCAGTCCTTCACCTACTGCACACGTACAAGCAGATGACGATGGCATATGTGCAGGTTGGACCACCACGCATCTCCTGTACAGTCATTGACGCGGGCAGGTGTGCAACCGTCCACGGACAGGGCCATAGGCATCTCCCCTGCGCCCCCCCCTCCCCGGGGCCGAAGGCGCTGCTGGTGATCAGGATTTGAGGGTGCAATGCCTGCGGGGAGGGGCTGTAGCAGGGACCTGCACTGATGCATCCGTGTGGACGTGGGATGGCGGGGCACGGGGGGCACACCTTTCCGGTGGGCCAGCGACGTGGACCTCCGTCGCAGAAACGCCGCCGACACGGAGGGACTAGAGGCCCGCTTGCTGTACTGCTTTGCCGACTGTGCTCTGCACCGCACCGGCGAGGCGTTCCCTGTGCAGTACAGACCATCGGTGACACGACCCCATGGCCCGGGAGCGGGCCATGGCGCGCCCCACACCTCGGCCATGGCATGGGTGGGTACCCGGACCCGGTTCAGACCTCTGGTGCATTCCCATGCAGTGCCCTTCACCCGGACCAGGCCTGGAAACCCCTGCTGCGACCCTTCGCTGAGCTTCAGCTCGCCACGAACGCTGCGATGCCTGCGGGCAGGCCGCTTGGGTGCAATGCTTCCGGCGGGGGACCGCCATGCCTTAAAAAAAGAATGTCAGCGGCCCGGGGGTGTGTCCCCAGAGCCCCCGGATGACTTGTCCTGTTTGACTACTCCGGGGGTCGGCCGTCCCGGAGACGGGGCTGTTGCCCATGCCGTTGACCAGGTGCATCCAGATGCACACCCCGAGTCCATGCGGGGGTTTGCCGACTTCAGCACTGACCTGTGTGCGCTGGTGTAGGCATCTGCAGGATCATTTTCCTGACAGGGGCTCCAGGGTAGGGGGCCTCAAAATGGTCAGGTTGCACTGGGCTCTGGCCGCGCCTGCCCCACGGCTGTCATCGCCTTCTGTCCATCCCAAGTGAGCTACTGCACCCCCTTGCACCCTCACTCCTACAAAACGTTGCCTGGCGCCCCATGCGCTCACCCAACATGTGATACCGGAAACTCCTGCACATCACCGTGGGCTGCCCGTCCCAACCTTTTGCCGCCCATGAAACACCGTTCCAACAAACGGAGACTGGGCCACTCCGCAACACCATCGGCACTTCCACAGCACCAAGCGTGATCTCAAGTTCAGCCCTCGCTCCTGATGCCGCTACACTTACAGACGCTCCGGACTCCACCGGGTCATGCGTACGTCCTGGTCAAAGGGCACTCCCTTCCCGCGTTGCATCGGGTGCTGGCCCCATCCGGCCACACCACGTTGGGCTTTGGCTGAAAAGCCCAGCGGGTTCAGGCGCGGTTCAGGTCAAGTACACAAGTACATACAACATTCAGGGGTGGGGGGGGGGGGTCGTTCTTTGCTTGCTGGGATTTCTCCAAGCGGCACCGGGGGGGAGGGGGGAGGGGGGCGGGGGCAACCCCCTTCAGGGTTGGATGCGGATCCCCCGCCCCCCACTAAGTGCTGGCTGGAGGCCCCCTGGAGGGGCTGGGAGCGAGGGGTCCAGGAGGGGTGATTGGGGGGGGGGGGCGGGGGTCTAGGAGGGGCAATTTAGGATTGGGGAGTACATGCCCCCAAAGGCAAGTGTTGGTGAGCACTCGGCATCTAACCGCCGGCGGGTTGCCGGCTAATCGCCGGCCATTGGCGACCACCGCCGACCAGTGCCGGCAGCGGTCCTGGGCTGTTCTTGGGCAAAAACAAAAAGATTTCCCGTCCCTAAATCAAACCGTGGCAGAGGGATGCATTGCCCTACAGCCCCGGTCACCTGCCGCATGTCCCTGCGGGCCCAGGCCTTTGGCATCCATACCCTAGGTTTAAGTTGTGTACAAAAAAATCGTCAAATTGTGTCATTTTGTTTTTTTGCGGTAAAATCATGTAATTTTTTTTTGTGGCCAGTCGTGTAAATCAAAAACAAAATCCCACCAATGAAAAAAAAACGTCAAGTCGTGCAATTTTTTTTTTGTGGTAACATCGTGTAATTGTTTTTCGCGGTAAGTCGTGTAATTATTTTAAAAAATTGAAAAATTAAAAAAAAACAAAGCAACTCTTCCAAATACATGCGCAAAATGTACAACCGCTGTGGCCATCAATTAGTTGGGACGCGGCCAATATGACATAGTATCACATGGTGTAATTGGCACTAGAAACAAAATCAGGCTCAAGAAAAGAGTCCTGATAGAGCCATGGCCAAAATCAGTGTGCCAGCACTTGGAACAAAATCAGGCTCAAGAAAAGAGTCTTGACAAGACGATAGCCAACGTTAGTGGATGGGGCCCAATATAAGAGCACGCTTGTACCCTCCACCATTGGCACACCAAATAGGCGGAGGAAAATATAGTAAAGCAAAAAGCCTTCAAAACATGCACCCGCAACAAGTAGTTGCAGAATGCACGTCTGCAGATGAGGTCAGTTTTTGTATCGGTGGGGGTGCCGGGTCGAGGGTGGGGTGGACACTGTCCTCCATCTCCAAAAATGCACCGTTAACTTGGGTGCTAGGGGGTGGGGGGCAGAGAAGGGCAAAGAAGCTCAGTCAACCCCTCCAAATCATCACGAGGCGGTTGAATGACCCGCATAGCGTGATTAGCATCAACAATGCTCAACACATAGTGGTCAAAACCTAGACCCATTGGGTGAGTGGAACATCCAAAAAAGCACCGCAGTGATCCACAACCAGGTTTGGGATGTCGCCAATCTGCCCACTTGTGGGCCACTTCTAGTTTTGTCCCGCTCTGAAGCGTCGGCAACCCCCCATACGGCAGGGTTTATGTAGCCAATCCGCCCGCTTGTGGGCCACTTCTGATTTTGCCCCCCGCTGTGAAGAGTTGGGGACCCCCAAGACAATAGGGGTTATGTAGCCGATCCGCCCACTTGGGGGCCATTTCTGATTTGGTCCCCCGCTCTGAAGCGTTGGAGGCGCCCCAAATGGCAGAGCTTATGTAGCCGCCCCTTTTTAGCAGCTAATTAGCTTCAGTATACACTGTCCACGACATATATACATAGGAACAAAAAAAGAAACGAACAAACAACACTGGTTTAGTGCCTCATCTTGCCCGATTTGGCGCTCAAAGCACTCTTACACGCCACCCTAGGTTTCGTTTAGCTTAGTTCAGCAGATTACCTCCGAAGCACACACAACCCATTCTTCCGTAGAACCATTTTGGGGTATGTAGAGCCCCCCCCCCCCCCCCCCCATTGGGTTGGGTCCTCCCCGCTCTCAAGCGTTGGGGACCCCCCAGACGGCAGGGGTTATGTAGAAAATGGGGGTGCTCATCCTGCGGCGTACAATTTGGGTAGTTATCTTGGAACAAATATTGGCAATATAGCAGTGCATACACACATGCGTTTTTCATGTAACGTATGCCCCTATACGCCCTTTTCCCCCTATTTTTGTTACTATTTTTACCTTTTTGGGCCTCTTCCCCCCACAAATGGTGCACTTGTTGCCAACTTTGCGTCGTCCCTGCTTTGGGCACTCCTAAGAGGCAAGGGTTAGGTGGCACGGGGGTGGTTCGCCTGGACTGCCTTCAACGGTGGCTGAAATCGAGTAACTCTTTGACCACACGTCCTTTGGAGGTCCCATCTGCTCTAAACTGAACCACTTCCCTGTACAAGAACACACAGTCCAAACAAGAACACGCACGCATGTTCTCATTAGTATGTCCTGAACAAAACCACACAGCCCATTTCTTGGAGGGTCTGGACGGCTGCTGTTATTTGGACAAAATCAGAAGCGGCCCACAAAAGGGCAGATTGCCTACATGCATGGAATTTCTTTTTGCGGTAAAATCGCGTAGTTTATTCTCTTTGCGGGAAAGTCGTGTAACTGTGTTTTTTGCGGCAAGGTCGTGTACTTTCTTTTGCGGTAAACGCGAGTACAAAAAAACCATTAAGTCGCGTAACCTCTTTTTCCGCAACAAATGCGAATACGGGTTACATGTAATTACCGCCAATTACGAGTGTGTGACGATTTTTTTGATACACGCATTTCCCGCAAAGAAAAATTACACGTATTACAACATGCACATACCCCAGTCCTCGGACGGGCCCGTGGCGCAGAACAGGTCGTGGATGGTGGGCGCCCAGTCCCGGGCACTCCCCAAAAAGCTCTCCACGGACAAGAGGGCGTCCTCCTCTGCCTGCGGCCACGCCCAGGGCTCCAGGAGCTCGTCCAGGCTCTCCGTGGACTGCGCTGGCTCCGGACCCGGGGTCCAGTTCTCGTCCTCATCGTCAATGAAATCCCAGTAGTTGTAGCGGTCCTTCAGGGCCTGAGGCGGGGCATGGGACGCATCAGGGCTGTGCTTGAGGGGGGGGGGGGGGGGCACCGTTGCCAGTGTGACCGCAAACCCCCCAAAACCCCTCGGGGTTTCAAGTGAAGGGGGGGGCCAACAGAGCCAAGGCCCAAAATCTGGGAAGGGGGGTTGGGAAAAGGGCCCAATTGACAGGCACCAGTAATTCGTTCTTATGAACTCTGGTGCCGAAGGCGCGGAAAATTTTTTTGAGCATTGAAATTGGTCAATTTTTGTTTTCACCAAATCCATGGCAAATGATGACTTTTCTGAGCCCCTGCAACGCGCTGATTCCAAAAATCCCATTTTCACTTTTTTGAGGAATTCTGAGTCCGGGTCACCTCTGAGGCCCAGGGGTCAGTCTCGGTAGGATTTTAGGGGGCCCGCCAATTGAGCCCCTTTTGGGGAAGGGGGGGTCTAGCCAGGGGGCTCTATCGACCCCCCCTCCTCAATTGAAAGCCCATCCACCCCTCGGAAAGCCAGACACATGGGCAAACCCGCTCGAGATAATGACACGGGGGGGGGGGCAGAGGCCCCCTGGGGGTGGGGGTGGGGGGGTCCATGGACTCCTGAAGCCGGTACCTTTGGCAATGAAACTGTTGGCCGAGGGCGGGAAGGGTCTACGTCGCGGGACCCGCGGAGTCGCCCCCTGGGGGACAATGAGTGCTGCTGTCCACATGGACAGTGCAGTCCACATCGACAGTATTGGGCTCAGGAAAGGTGCACAAGCGGTTGCCGGAGAGGCGATCCCCGGACCCTCGGCATCGGAGGGCGGACACCGGCGCACCGGCATCACCGGGCGCTGGCACCGTGACGTTCAGGATCGTGTGCCGTGAAAGGAATGGGAAAACAAAACAACAGCCCCCAGGGCACTTGAAACCCCAGAAGAAAGTAGTACTGACTCAATGAATGGGGCGACCCAACGACACCACAGAAAATGGAAACAATGTCGTTGAGGTGTTACCGGATGTTCCCGGAGCCTGAAGCGGGGGTTGTGGCGGAGGGGTGTCTGGTGGGGGGGAGGGGGTCAGGGGGGGGGATTTGCCAAAACATATTCTCCTTCTTTGCTCCGCGGGCCAGGCATGCACTCAACTCTGTGCTGAGTGCCAAAGCAGTACACGAGAAAGAAAGCATTTACAAAGCTCATACTGTCACCGACATCACCGGACCGGCCCATGTAGGAGGACTAGAGGGAGGGAAGGTCACCCCAACCCCCATCCACCCCACCTTCCCGGGACCGAGACTGCGACCCCCTTTTGGTATCTGCCCACCACCAACGGCGTTTGCAACTGACGGTAACCGCCCCGTTTCCCTTTTGCGTCTGCCTCCCACCAGCGGCATTAGCAACCGACAGTAACTGCTCCAAACGGTGTGCATCTCCTCTCCTCTCAACTGCATCCCCACCTTCTGTGGGCCCCCTCCTCTTCGATGGGATGACACGAAGTGCACGACATATTCAACAATCGTAAGATATGACGTGCACTACATGTGCAACAATCGAGGCAAAAATGTCCGAAACATTTCAAAATCATTTCAAAAAAAAATTCCCCAAATATTTCCACCATCCATCAAACGTTGACCTGGCTGAGAGTTTCTCTCTCTCTCTCTGGGGGAGGTACGCGCACCGCGTGCACCGCGCATCGCACCGCGTGCGCACCGCGTGCGTTCTTTTCATCATAGTCTCGAAAATTTTCAGTGATTTTTCAGGTTGTCAAGGACGCGGTGGCCTAAGGGGTAAGCATACAACAACAGAGGCCTCCACTCCATCCTCCTCACCAATTGCATGGTGGTTGTAGCCGCCCACACCCCCTGACGGAGGGGGCCGTTGATTGATAATGAAAGGAGAAGGATCCGCTCTCTAGCACGGCCCAACACCAAAGAGCGGGGCAAACATGCAGCCACTTTGCAATGCTTGCCAAGCACCTCACGGGTTGCCCAAACCCGCGAAGTACTTCGTTTCGACCGTTTCGCGTTTCGATTCACCACCCAATGGGGTGCCCAATCCCATTGGGTAGTCGTTTCGTCCGTTTCGCGTTTCGCTTGGCTACCTTGTGGATTGCCCCATTCCACAAGGTAGTTGCATCACTTCATTTGTCTACTCCTCGTTCTCCTCGGCGCTTCTTCGGGGGCTTCGGAAAAGGGGTGACGGACCCAAGGCGGCCACCAAACCCGTGGCTATTGTCCACCATCGCGACAGCCATCGCAACCTGGCTTGGCGCCCTATCCCGCAGCCACGGCGGACGGGCTCACCGGAGGGGGGGTGCTACAGGGCCGGTGAGGCGCTGAGAAAAAGCACAAGGGGGAATCATGGGAAAAGAGTCAGCCGCACACCCAAAAGACCGCGCACCGCGTGCACCGCGTGCCGTACCTCCCCCTCTCTCCCCCGCTCTCTCCCCCTCTCGCTCTCTCGCTCGCCCCCCCCCCCCCGCCTCTGTCCCTCTCTCTCTCTCTGTGTGTCTCGCTCTCGCTCTTCTCTCGCTCTCTCCCTCTCTTTCTCTCGCTCGCTCGCTCGCTCGCTATCCCCACCCACCCACCCCTCTCTCTCTCTCTCTCTCTCTCTCTCTCTCTCTCTCTCTCTCTCTCTCTCTCTCGCTCCCTCCCTCTCTCGCTCTCTCGCTCTCTCGCTCTCCTCTCGCTTGTTGCAGAGGACCATACTACTGCACTGCTACTACTCTACCGAGAGAGCGAAGTGGGTGAGAGAGTGGGTGAGGGGGGCAAAGCGCCGGCATCGACCCGGGGGTCCGGTGCCTGCGGTAGGGCCTTCGCATCCCGCGTCCATGTCAGGGCTTTGAGTAGGAGGCATACTTCCAGCGCTGGGGCGTCTGCAACGGCTGTCGTGGTCTCCACGTCCGCAGATGGGATCAGGACGTCCGGTTCTTCGATGGGCTCGGACGTGACTTCCCCCAGAAGGAGTGGGGCCCACCCACTGAGACTCTGGCGGGGACACACGGGGTATTGGGAGGAGGGCGCAGAAGGCACGGGTGGCGCGGCCGTCGCGCGCGCGCACACCGAGCGCCGCGGGAGAGAGAGAGAGAGAGAGGGAGAGAGAGGGAGAGAGAGGGAGAGAGAGGGAGAGAGAGAGCGCGAGCGACAGACAGAGAGAGAGAGAGAGGGAGGAAGAGGGGGAGGGGGGGACAGAAGGCAGGGGCGGCGCGGCCGTCGCGCGCGCGCGCACCCATTGCCGTGGGACATGCAATGCGTCCCCTGCCCCAACTCAGTGCCAGTCCACTCCGGATCAGCGTGGCCTTGACCGGCCCTGCAGCCAACCCGCCCGAGCAACGCGGATCGTGGTGTGGGACGAAGGGCCCTAATGGGACCGAGCCCCTTCGGTCGGGCTGTGGTTTGCATCCGCGGCCCTGCCCACACCCTCGCAAAGGCATGTGCACAAGTCGGTCCGGAAGTCCCGATCGACGGGCGTGAGCGTGCGGCGACATATGTAACCACCAACACCGAAGGCAGGGGGTAGGGCCCAGGGATGTATTAGAAGCGGGGGAGAGGGGGGGTCTGCAAGGGGGGGGGGGGTTGGCTGGGACCCCCCCTCCTCCCAGGGCCCCCCTGTGGTCTCCGCCGAAGGGGGGCCGAAAAATTTTAAGTGTAAATCCTCCGCCGAAGCAAAATTTTGGCTGTCAGCCCCAAACACTGGAATGGGAGGATGGGGGGGGGGTCCAGGGGGGGGTTACCCCCTCTCCTCCTCCGGTGTTCTAATACATCCCTCGTAGGGCCCCTGGGGCCGACCTTGGGGTTCTTGCGGGGCCTGGGCAGCGGGGGAGGGGGGGGGGCGTCGAGGCCGAGGGGGTACTTCCGGGGGGACGTCCGCGTGCGCCTTTTGGGGGAGGGCAGCCTCCACTTGTGGAGGGGGGGCGGTGGGTTGTCCGTCCGTTTGGGGCGGGGGTCACGGGGGCGGGGGAGCGATGCCGAGAGGCGGAGGGCCCGCTCGCGCCGCCTCCGTGACGACGTCCCCCTTTTGGAACTGCCCCCCGACGGATGTATTGGAAGGGGGGGAGGTCTGGTTTCCACCCGAAGAAGCCGTGGCCCCACCGTCTCATGGTGTCTGAAGGCCTAAGACATGGGAATGCAAAGAAGTTTCTGGCCCCTGGAGCTCCCTCTCTCGTGTGGAGGGATGGGGCGTAATCCACCCACATTGTGTACTTCGGAGATTTGTTCCCGATGTTGACCACGGACCCGACCTTGGCCCTCGCGATCCTTGGGGGTGTGCACTGTTGGCCGGTGCCCCGCAAAAGGCTCCAAAGCCAAGCCCCAAACCCACCCCCAGACCCCGGCTGAAGTGGGAGAGTGGGACACCAGCGATGGGAATCGCCCCAAGCTGCAGTTCGCGCCACCGTGGATTTGGTACGCTCCGGGAATCGAACCAACGACCTCTCGGTCCCCGATCCACTGTCCGACCGCTGGACCAACCATTCCGGGAAGGTGGGGAGGGGGTTGTGTTAAAGGGGGGAGGGGGGTTTGGCTGGGGCACCGCTCCTCCTTGAGTCCCCCTATGGTCCCCGCCAAAGGCGGGCCGAAAAATTTTAAGCTCAAATCCCCCCTGGCGCCGAAGGGACCAAGCAAAATTTTGGCTGTCAGCCTCAAACATTGGAAAGTGAAGGGGGGGGGTACCCCCCCTCCTCCTCTGGTGTACGGCCATTCTAATATGTCCCTGCACCCGCCCCCCCCCAACCCCCGCCCGTAGCATGGCTGTGGGGGCTGGCACACGGCATTGTGCCTCCCCGTTGGCCACATACCTCTCAGTAGGGGGAAGGGGGGGGGAGGGCAGGGCTGGGCATTGGAGCCTCGCACCAGACATGCCACTAGTGTCCGGCAGGAAAACTGCTTCTCAGCAGCTAACCGCCGCGTATCAGTGGCCACTCAGCAATACCCGCCCCCCTGCACCACCAAAACTCAGTAGGAACGTGCCGCGTCCAGCGTGTGGCTCAGTAGGACCCTGCCACATCCAATCGTGTCTGAGCCGGCAGACGCCGGTGGCAAGTCCGCCTCGGACCCTTGCGCTGTGGGTTAGTCACATGAGGCATCGGGGTGATGACCTGCATGTCCCCCGGGGAGGGAGGGGGGGGGGGTCAGTGAAGGGGGGGGGGGCGGGGGTAGAGGACAGGCGGGGGGGGGGGGGGGGATGGGCAGATACTTCGGGGTCGTTGGCCACCGACTCGTCCAGGGGCTGGGCCGCTGTGGGGGCGACGAGGGCCTTCACGGTCATGGGGGATGTGCCATCCACCGTCGGTCTAGTGGATGTCCCGGGCACCGCGGCGTCGGCGGTCTGTGGGAGGGAGGCGGCAGGGGCAGGGCGGTGGCAAGAAATGGCTTTGGGGTGAGGACCAGGGTGCCCCCTTGGGGCCGTTGCCCTGCATGCGGTTGCAGGGCCTTGGGGTGTCCCCCCGTGCAGAAGCAGATCGGCAGGGGCAACCCTCTGCAGTGTTGGATGGGCGTCCAACGGGGGCAGCAGTGGAGGTGTGTGGTACCCATGCCCATGCCCATGCCTGTGCCCGTGCCCATGCCCATGCCCATGCCCGTGCCCATGCCCATGCCCATGCCCTTTGCCCATGCCCATACCCATGCCCATGCCCATGCCCGTGCCCATGCCCATGCACACGCCCACGCCCATGCCCACGCCCGTGCCAATGCCCATACCCATGCCCATGCCCATGCCCATGCCCGGGCCCTCTTCTGCGAAGGTGGCAAGGGAAAAGGTAAAAGGAAGGAAGGTTGCCTTTTGCTGTACAGGCAGAGCGTAACACATTTGGAGACCCCGTTGGAGAACACCAACGGGTAAGTGTTGCTGAACAAAATGGAAAGCAGGGAATAGAGAAGATGGTTGATGTGGAAGAAGAGACGTCGTGCAACCGCTGTACAGTGAGTCAATTTGGAGTTTGTCAAGTCAGATAAGCGGTCCCGTCAATGATGGTTGAATTTGATGAGGGTTGAGTATTGGTTGGTTGGTGATCTAAACGAAAAAGACATAGCAGCTGGTGGAAAACTCAATTGCCGCCCATATATCCGAACATAAGTAGGATGCGGTCATTTGTCTGCACGAGTGGTCCACTTATTGGACAGCCTTTGTGCTGCATTCATTTAGTGGGTTGAGTGCTGTATTTATTTGGAAGCTTGGTGCTTCATTCTATTGGCGGCATGGGTTCTACACTCATTAGCCGGCCTATGTGCTGCACTCATCTGGCAGTGTGTACTAAACTCCTTCGGCAGCAAAAATGATGCTTTTCGTTGGTATGTGTATTTGATGTGTGATTTGCATGTGTCTTGCATTATTGGGCGGCTTGTGTGCTGCATTTATCTAGTAGCTTGTATGCTGCAATCCTTTGGCGGCTGGAGTGTTGCACTCATTTGGCAGTTGCTGTGCTGCGCTCAATTGGAGGCCAGTGGGATTCGGTTATGCGGCAGCTTGGCAGCGAGCTGCTTGAGTGCTCATCCCGTGACACTCGTTCATAGATAGATATTTGATAGATATTTTTTGCCAGGCCCCACGGGGGGGACGTCTCCTCGCTTCTGTACGCGACTCCCCCCCCCCAGTAGAAGTGGGCCGAAGGCCCCCCGGGGGGGGGGGGGGGGGGGGGGGGGGGGGGGCTTCTTGGGGGGGGGGGGGGCTAGCCGCCGAGGAGGGCCTCCCTAGGGGACTAGCTAGTCGCTGCTAGTTGCTAGGGGGGGGGGGGGCTAGGGGAGAGGGTTTAGCAGAGGTCTAGTCCAGTCTGGCAGAGACGCGGTGGCCTAAGGGGTTACTCTACAACAACGGAGCCCTCCACTCTACCTCCTCACCATTGCAATGGTGGTTGTAGGCGCCCACACCCCCTGCCTGGGGAGGGCCGTATATATATGCTGGTCTCTCCGACACGGCCCATCACACCGGAGAGCAGCTGGGTGCCTTGCAGGTTGCCCAAGCCTACGAGGCACCCGATTGGTTTTTTTTTCCTTTGCCGTACACACAAGTACCGCTCTATATGAATAGTTTTTTTTTTCCGGCACACACGGGTTTGGGTTTGGGCACTGTGCTGGGTGGAAGTTTTGTGACACGGGGAACCGCCCCTTGCCGCACTTACCTAAAAAAACACGGAAAAACGGAACTACGCAACAAAACACAACGCAACGCAACACAAAGCAAAGCACGAGAAAGCAAAGAAAGAAAGAAAGCCCCTTTTTGCCTCCTTCTCGAGCCGGGGAAAAGCTCGAGGCAGGGATCTCCAGACCCCTGATTGCCTCCTCCTCGAGCCGGGGTATTAAAGCTCGAGGCAGGGATCTTCAGGTGCCGGTATCGGCGAATTGGACACAAACAACAAACAACACAAACAACACAAGCAACAAAGCGTGGATTCATAGATTGTCCCGGTTTCCTCAATAGCACCGGACGGTTGGGGCCCAAAAGAGGGCGGAAATGCTACATCACCCCTGCATTCTCGGGGGTCCCCAACAAAGGGAACAAAATCAAAACTCAAAACCTACGCCGGGGGTCACCATGATGCACCACACAACAAAGCGTGGATTCAAAGATTGTCCCGGTTTCCTCAATAGCACCGGACGGTTGGGGCCCAAAAGAGGGCGGAAATGCTACATCACCCCTGCATTCTCGGGGGTCCCCAACAAAGGGAACAAAATCGGAAGTCAAAACCTATGCCGGGGGTCACCATGATGCACCACGCAACGAAGCGTGCGTTCAAACATTGTCCTAAGTGCGCCCCCTTAGCGCACCCCCTGCATTCTCGGGGGTCCCCAAAATTTTCGGGCGCCTTCGGCGCCACCCTATGTATGGCTAGTAGCCATTGACCCTTGGTAACTAAGTGGGCCCGGAGGGGGGGGGGGGGGGTCGCGTACCGGGACCGAGGAGACGTCCCCCCCGTGCCAGGCCCAAGACACTTGTGCCATGAATAGGCTTTGGATTGACATTTGTGCCCAGCATGGAGGTCAGATTGATGTTTGTGCTTAGAACATGTTTGAAGTGATGTTCCTGCCATGAGAGGGTTTTGCATGAACCTAAACGACAATTGTCCCATGCATGCGTTTTGGATCAACATTTGCACTAAGCATGGGCGTAGGATAGATGTTAATGTTCCGAACCGATTGTGGATTGCAGTGTGTGCCGTCCAAGGGCTTTGGTTGGACATTGGTGCCAAGCGCTGTCTATGGATTGATATTTGTATTATGAACAGGCTCAGGAATAACATGTGTGCAGTGGAAGGGCATTGGATTGACATATACGCCTTGAGGTATTTGATTGATGTTTGTGCCCTGAGTGGGCTTTAGATTGACATTTGTGCCCAGCTTGAAACTCAGATTGATGTTTGTGTTTGCGACGTTGGATACAAATAACTATCCAACGTGGAGTTGGAATGATACTTGAACAAACTTTAGATCGACATTGCTTTCCATAATTGGGCGGTTGATTGATGTTGGTACCCGGCATTTACTTTGGGTTGACACTTGTATTCCAAACAGGCTTTGATCTGACATGTGTGCCGAGAATGGTCGAGAAGTTGGTGCCATGAATGGCCTGTAAAATGATTTGCGCATGGACTTTGGATTCCTTAACCTCTGGGTGAAAGGACATTGGTGCCCCAAATGGGACTTAATGCAAAGGAACCTTGGATTGAAAGTGATGCCCTGAAAAGGCGTTTAATGGACCGCATGAGTGCACAAGCACACATTTGGCAGCCTGTGTGCTGCATGTCTATGCATTATGCTGTGTCCTTGCCGGAACGTGTGCTACCTTCCAATGGCCAAGAGTCGCTTTGTCCAACGGCCCTTGGTGCAATAACCCACTAGTACGGCATAGTACAGCATTGGCGTTTGTGATCCGAGCAGTGGAGTGACCATGATGCTGTGAATGAGCTTCGTATTGGCATGTTTGGTCACGTGATTGAATGCATTATACGGGGACATTTATCCGCATGAGCGGTTTGGCACTGACATTTAGTACCCATATTCTAGTTGTTTGGCAGCAGATTTATGGCGTGGCCTTTCGGTGCCAGATGGAAGTTTGTTTTGTCTTCTTTGGCCAGACCGCCAAGACACTTGATGCGTGATAAATAGGACGGGATAGGGGACAAAGGAGGGGGACAAGATGCCACCAAAAGATGGGTATACCCGGGAGGCGACCAGTATGAACCTGGCCAAAGCGTTTTTAACAAAACAAAACAAACCCCTCATTACAAGTTCCCTAGTAGTTCCCAACCACAAGGCAATGTATGCACCCCATGATTGTGCTTCTTGTTCATGTGGTGCTCTCACACCCACATCCCTCGTATCTTTGCATCCCAATATCCATGGCTTGTGCTGCAACATGGAAGGGCATGAAAGAAATTCATCATAGATATCCTTCAGCCAACTAGATAAATATTTTTAAAATCTCATGATGAAGTGCAAAAAAGCCGTGAGAAACGGGTAACATAAGGTAGGGGAAATGGGGAAGAATGTGGGAGAATTGCATCAATACACACCAGTTTCTACACGGCACAAACTGCACACAAAGCACCCCCCACCAAAGGAAAAGAAGTTGTTTTGCATGCATTTGGCGATAGTAGACTGGGCAAAGCAAGCACCCTACACCATCCCCCGTTGCGTGGAAACATGCAACACCACAAATTGGCAATGACCTTATTCACATCCGTGCAACAACAATGCAGCGATGTACCCATACCCACAAACATACAACGATAGCAATGGAGGGTGTGTTCATACCCACAGCTATACAACAACGGTAGTGGGTGGTGTGTTCATACCCACACTTGTACAACAACAGGCGGGGGTGTCCATACCCACACCCATACAACAACACCAGGGGGTGTGCCCCTATCAATACCCGTATCCATCCCACGCCCATACCACAGCAGTGGACGGGGTATGTCCAAACCAATACCCATACAACGGCTGCGGGTGTGTGTGTCTCCATTCAGGTGTTCACAAAGCGGCAAAGGGAAAACTCAATCCCCATCGAAAACTAAACGACAAAGCTGCCGCAAGTCCAAGGCAGCAGGCAGCCCTGCAAGAGAACTACTCCGCGCAGTAAGGAGATCGGCAAATCGACCAACCAACGCCATGCGGTGATGCTGGAAACTGTTGTATGTGTGTGGGTGCGGATACCCCCGCCCAAAGCTGTTTTTTTTTTAGCAACGGGGGGAGGGGGGGGGATGAGAAGGGGGGTACCCACTTTTGGCAGGCACACCCGGCACTTGGCCTACCCCCACGGGGAAGGGGGGGCTTGAGCAAGCCGTTACATTCAATCGTCTGGCAGTCTCCACAACACCGTGTCCAGTGCAGAATGTATTACTCAATGCTCACCCCATACCCAGTCCTTCTCGCTTGAAGACAGCGCCATATCAACACCGTCTTGACCGCCTGAGGACGGGGATGGACCAGAGCCCATGGGAAGATATGGATTGGCATCACCCCTTTTCCGTCCCACGACCCCCTTCCCCCCTTTTCGTTTTGTGTTGCTGCCCCTCATCCGCTTCCAGTGCGGCAAGGTGCTCAGGCGTTGGAGGGGCCGGCTTGCGCACCAACAAAGCAGCCGACTTTGCTCCCCTGGCAGCATTTGTCGTGCGCTCTTTGTGCTGTCTGGGGACTTCAAGTGTCCCCCGCATCCCATTGATATGGTCAGAAATGTGTGTTCCACATTTGCGTAGAACTGTCACGTTGGGGTGTCGCAGGGAACAAAATGGGTGCAGAAGTTTTACACTGAGGTAACCAGCCGGTTGGACTGGAACCCTGGGGGGTGGGGTCCCATCTGAAGGCGGCACCCAACATTTTGAAAAGGGCACCCCCCCCCCCCCCCGCCCGCGCGGGGTAGAGAGAGTGTGCGAGGCACTGAAAGAGGGCCTGCCCCCGCCCCTGCCCCCAAGCGGGAGTGTCTGTGCAACGACCGCCCTGCATCCCCTGGGCACAGCCCTCCACATACCCGGGCCTGCATCCGCTTCTTGTGGCTGGAAAACCCTCCTATCAACTGGGGATCGTCCACGTCGTCTTTCACGTAACGCCACTTGCGGACCATCTTCATCTGAGGTGCCACCAGATGTATGGGCGGGCGGGCAGGGGAGGAGGAGGAGGACCACCGACTACGCCCCGAACAAACGATCCCTTGGCAATGAGGACTGCGCCGTTTTCACGCTAGATAGCATCCAAATGCAGCAGCAGCCCCCATGCAGAATGGGGCCCAAGTCGTGTGCACCACCCATACACAAGCGTTCACCCGGTGCACACCGAATCTGAACCCAAATGGAAGGGGCGGTGGCTGGGGCCCTGGAACACTGCTGAACGGGAGGATGGCTGCACATGATGTGCCATGACCTGCGTTGGTGTACTTCCTGCGGGCGTGGGTGACGAACCGGATCAGGACAGGGGGCGGTGTGCGTTGCCCCAGGGAGAACGAAATGCTCCAAAGAAATGAGTGCTGTTGGTCAGGAACCAGAGCTCCGAAGGGCTACAAGTAGGGCATGCCTTCATCGCAGACAGATTCCTAACAGGAGTACTAAAAATTAGCCCCCTTTGGCAAAAATAGCCATTCTACCCCAATGCACAGCCCGAGGATGTAAAATGGGATTATTGGGTACATTATCCTTCTTTTCAGTGGTGGGCAATGAGGCAGCCAATGCTCTCTTTCGGTGCTGTTTGGCCCTGATGCTGGGAATTCGTAGCACCCTGGGCTGACCCTAATTTGTTTTGCCACTTTGAGCTCTTGACAGGGCTCCATCAAAACCACCCACTTATCCAAACGTGTTTTTCTGAGTTCCCCATCCTCCATTGCCCTCACCCGGGGGGGGAGGGGGCAGGGGGTACACCCGGTCTTGCTGCGACCCACCCCCCAGCTATCTGTCAAAAACTCGGGGGGGGGGGGGGGGGGGGGGATCAGGGGGGTGTTGGGGGGGGGGGGGGGGTTCAGGAACCTCCAATCAGTTGGTTCTGCAGCCCAGGTAGCCGGACTCACACCAAAAAGATACTCATGATGTGTCACTGGGCTGTACAAACAGAACACAAAGAGAAGCAACAAAACCACAACAACGATGCTTGTTGGTCACAAGCCCACGCACCCGAAGGCCGGTTGCACACAGATGCATCCCGAGGGAGGGGGGGGGGGGTCGAGCGCGCCCGGGCTCTGTGTTTTCCCGCCAACATCAACAGCAGAGGCGGGCACCCTCCGAACCGCACAGCCCTGCGTCGGGGTGCATGTGACGCCCAAGGACGCCAGCAGAGGGGCACTGGTACAGCTCAGGACCCCCCCCCCCAAAATACAAGAACATGCGCGTGTTCTGATGGCGTGCGTCCTCGCGGCGGTGCCCACCCCTTGTGCAGCGCATGACATAGGCCGGTCTGTGCCAGTGGACTTGGTAGCAGAGGCGCAGCCAGCGGAGGACAGGGAATACGCAAAACATGATCCGATGCCAGACCACCTCAGGACTGTGCTGCCTTTTGGGGGATGGGCAGGGATGCATTGGAAAGGGGGGGGGGTCCCCCCCCCCCCAGGGCGCCCAGCCTATGCCCAGCCGCTGTCCCCCTGACGCCAAGTTCCAGCCTCAATGGCATGTGTAACCGACAGTAACCGCCCCCCAACCGCTTTGGCAACCTCCTCCAACCGCCTGCCCAACCGCTTCTGGGGCCGCCTCTGAGGTCCCTTCCCTTGCAATGCATCCCTGCGGATGGGGCTGCGTGTTCCTGTTGGGGACGGGGTTTGCAAGACCGGTGCCTGCGTGTTGTCGTGGTGAGGAGGGGGGTGTTTGGCACGGCACCCCCTTGTGGTGTTGGTCTGCCGGCGGCGGCGCCTATTGGCCTCTCGCCAACTACCGCCGCCCTTCCCTTGACCCCTCTCCATCCGCAGGCGGAGGCGCCCAGCGGCCCCTCAACCCCCTCATGCCCCCCCCCCTCCCCCCGCCCGGCCTATCCTCACCTCCCAACACCCCCTCCCTCTCTGGGCCTCTTCTGTTTACCCCCCCTTTCCAAACGCCCCACGAGCCACGGGCCCCACCGGCACATACCGACTCCTGCCGTGCCATGTCCGCCTTCCGCTTGAGCTCCTGCTGCTTCGACAACTGAGAGGCGGACGCAATATGAGGCAGGAGGCGTGCGGTGCGACACGGCCCGCAGCCTCTTTATTTTTTTGGGGGGGGAACGGGCAGTTGCCCAGAGAAGGGGACGACAACGGAGCCTCACAAAGCACCAGCACACCAAAGGCTGATGAGGGACTGTATAGTCGAGCAATGCTTTGGCGACCGGGGAGGGGGGGGGTTCCATAGGTGTACACCCGGCGTCCGGTGCTGAGGGGGAGGGGAAAGGGGGGGGGTATGGATGGTACTCCCCCCCCACCTTGCGCAAGCAATGGTAACTGACCAAAAATTGACACAACCGACGCCCAGTGTTGCTAGGACAAGGGCGTTGCACAAGCACACGGTCCTCACGGGGTTTGAAGCTAAAGTCAGCGACCACAAGACTGACACATGGCCTACATCACCCCTGCCTTCTCGGGGTCCCCATGTGGGGAGGCTTCTGTGGTGCAGCGGGGGAAGCAACAGCACGTTGTGCGAATTTGTACGCAGACATGTCCGCTGCCTGTCGACAAAAGAGGCAGCAAGCAACACAGGCCTCGTCCAAAACGGACGAAACTCTCAAACACATCGTCAGTACAGAATGCAGCCCCGGGGCGTCCCAAATAGCCCTTTTCAAGGGCTTTCCGAATATAGCCCACCTACCCCCCCCCCTTGTCATAGCAGAAGGTCCAAGGGCGAGAGGCCAATAGGCGCCGCCACAGGCCAACAGAGCCAACCTCCAAGGCCCTTGTGCCACCCCCCCCCCCCCCCCCAAACCGGACATGCAGCTGTCACAAAGGAGGCAACAATGGCACCGACTCCAGAAAACGCTGCTTGTTGGCGTACTCGGTACCGACCCAGAGCGATATGGCCACATGACCCTGGCCTTCGGGGGGGCATTGTGGGGGGAAATCCATCCGGCTCCATAACCCCAGGCCCCGTGCGTGCATCCTCCTTCTTGCATCCACCATCTCCTCAGAGCGGAGGGAACTCCAGCCTGTCCCGCTTGGCGGCCGGCCAGACGACGGGTGCTGGTTGGGCCCAACGGCTAAACCCCCACGCCGCATCGGTGCTCCCCCTTGTGCCCACGCTGGCCGTTCTCTGGCCTCCAGTGGGACACTCTCTCTGGTCTCCAGTGGGACACTCATTCTGCGGGGAAGCAGCATCAGACCAGGCGCGGGCGGTAGCCGCAGCCGAAGTAGCCAACTAGCCGCAAAGGAAAATGGGGACAATGGAAAAATGGAGGAAAATGGGGGGAAATGGGGAAATATGAGAAAGTGCCAAAAACACCTAGTGGGAAATGTCGAAAAAATGTGTGAAATTCGTAGGAAATGGGAGGAAAATCGGAGAAAAATGAGACAATTTGGGACAATTTCCCCATTCTTCTATCCCATTTTCCCCATTTTTCCACAGCCTTGCCACCTTTCACTCAGGTGCCTTTGATGAATTTTGCTCGCCGAACTGGACGACTGGAAAAATGGAAAATTTCTGACTCGCCGACAATGGCCGTTTTTTCGGCTAGCGCCGAGGCTTGTCAGACGGACTGTGTGCCCGGAGGCAACATGCTGTGAAAAGAAAACTGAAAGGCATGAGACAACTGAGAAGAACACGTGCAGTTGGGTGAACGGGGTGGGTTCCAGCAACGGTCAAATCCCGTGCCTCCTCGTGATTTCTCGCGTTTTTGGGCCCTTGCGAACGCTCCCGGGGTGCCCCACGCACGGAGAGTCCCACGCAAAAGGCGCACCCAATTGTCATGCCCCACGATCGCGGTGACGTCGGTGGCCAGCGGGTTCAGCTGCAAGTAGCAGCGCTGGAGCTCCGCTGCTGTGATCTCGCTCCACTGGATCTTCTTGACCTTCGGCATTGTGAACCGGTACAGGATCAGCCTGCGGAGACCAGTGGGTCGAGGGAGGAACTGGGGGAGGCCCCTGGAGGGGGGTTTGGGAGGATTTGTGCACCGCGCGCGCTCTGCGTGCACGTGTAGTCTACCTCACGGGACCGGGAGCCCACCGCAGAAGGGCTATGGCTGAAGGACGGGCCATGAGCAACGGATACAGGACTCGCATACACCCCCGTGACACAGGCATATGGTCATCGTCACCACTCTCAGTTCATTGTTTCAAGGGGAACGGGACAGGAAGAACGGTACTTGTGTGCCCTTTGTTGTTTTTTCTTTTGCAAACACAACATTCATAGTCCGCTGCAGCCCCACCCCCTGCCCGGCTGATTGTCGGCTCACTGTGCCCCCTCCCCCCCACACACGGAGACGGGCTGTTGCCCGTGCCGTTGACCAGGGGCATCCAGATGCACACTCCGAATCCATGGGTTTGCCGACTCCAGCACTGACTTGTGCACGCCACACGGGGGGCCATGAGCAACGGATACAGGACTCGCATATACTCCCGTGACACAGGCATATGGTCATCGTTACAACTCTCAGTTCACTGTTTGACCTGCTGCACTGCAGCACATCTCAGATGAGGCCGAAGGTTTCATGGCCCGCTTGAGGTAACTGCCCCCCCCATTGGCTCGGTTAGGCAAGCATCCCATAAATACAAAAGAAGGACGGGGGCCGCAAACACATTCAATATCAAAGAGCAGGTCTACCGCAGGGCAATAGCGTTCTCGAACCGTAGATGCTCCGTCCTGTTAGAGTCAACGCTCCCAACATCATTGCTATGTACAGTGAGCTCGTCTATACGTACATTGCTCCGGTGCTCGATCGAGAAGGACGGGGGGGGGGGTGTTTGGGGCCCTGGCCAGCCCCGGCCAACCCCCCCACCCCCCGGGGGGGCAACCCCTCGGTTCTGGACGCCAACTACCCCCCCAACTAACTGATGGCCGGAGGCCCCTTTGGGGGGGGGGGGGGGGGGGGGGGGGGGGCATTGGAGGGGGGGTTCAGGGAGGGGCAATTGGGCGGGGGGGTCTAGGAGGGGCTTGGGGGGGTTGGGTTGGGGCTCCGGGAGGGTCGGTTGGGGGGGGGGGGGGGCTCCGGGAGGGTCGGTGGGGGGGGGGGTCCAGGTGGGGCGATTTGGGGTGTTGGGGGGGGGAGGGGGGCACAGGCGCCCCTTACCTCCCCTTGCCCTCCCTCTAACCATACCATCACTATAAACCTAACCCTAACCTTTGCAGCCAGTTGGTTTGGGTTTGTTGGGGTGCAAATTGGACAAAATTTTCCTTAGGGCACCTTTGGTGTTCATGGAGCATCGGGCGCCTTAGGCGCCCATGGACGCCTGGGGGCGACACCTTTGGCAACTAACTGTTGGCCGAAGGCCCCTAGGGGGGGGGGGGGGGGGGGTAGTTGGCGTCCTAGGACCCGCGGAGTCGCCCCCCCGGGCCCCACCCACATCAGAAACATCCGGCAAAACATGAAATTTATTGAAGGGGCCGGAAATTTGAGGCTGAGCTTAGGTACACAAACTTTTTTCGGCCTCTGACCCCCCCCCCCCCCTTGGGGAGAGGGGGATTCTCGTAAGCAATAGCCTGCACCCCAAGCCATCATCAGTGATCAGAACAATCTGGCCCTTGGGGTGAGGCATCCCCAAGCAGCTGGTGGAGGATATTTTCATCTTTAAATCTTTAAGTCTTGGAAACACTCCTCCTCCCGTTTCGCCTATGCTGTGAAAAAGCCGTGGACGCTGACGGCGGTTGGAGGGCAACCGACCGCGGTTGGAGGGTAACCAACGGCGGTTGGAGGGTAACCAACTGCGGTTGGAGGGTAACCAACGGCGGTTGGAGGGTAACCAACGGCGGTTGGAGGGTAACCAACGGCGGTTGGAGGGTAACCAACGGCGGTTGGAGGGTAACCAACGGCGGTTGGAGGGTAACCAACGGCGGTTGGAGGGTAACCAACGGCGGTTGGAGGGTAACCGACGGCGGTTGGAGGGTAGCCAACGGCGGTTGGAGGGTAACCAACGGCGGTTGGAGGGTAACCAACGGCGGTTGGAGGGTAACCAACGGCGGTTGGAGGGTAACCAACGGCGGTTGGAGGGTAACCGACGGCGGTTGGAGGGTAACCGACGGCGGTTGGAGGGTAGCCAACGGCGGTTGGAGGGTAACCAACGGCGGTTGGAGGGTAACCAACGGCGGTTGGAGGGTAACCGACGGCGGTTGGAGCCTGTGGAAAAATGCCCTCAAAGGCAGTCCTTAAGGGCGGTCCTTAATAAAATTGAAACAGAGAGAGAGAGAGAGAGAGAGAGAGAGAGAGAGAGAGAGAGAGAGAGTCCTTAAGAACCGCCCTGGGGGCCATGGCGGCAGAGCTCAGGTTGAGCTTGGCTTTGGGGGCGGTTTCCGGGGCAGCGTTGGGTGTCTTGGGGGAACTGAACCTGGGGAAGGAGCGGGGCAAAGCCGTGAACAATGGCCATTTTTGGCCACTAAATTGGCCATAGAATGGGCTAAACCGCTCCAAATTACACACAACTTGTTTTAGATGGTGTGCAACTGCTCTGCAGTCGTTTAAGCTACTTGAATGCCGATTTTGAAGTGCTGTGTCACACAAATATTTTTTTGCTTGCCTGTTGCTGCGTGTTGTTGCGTGCTGCTGGCTGCCAAAATACATTGCTCACCCTGGACCCTACAATGGGTTGCAAAACCCCCACTCCGAAAGACCCGCTTTGGTACCCATTCCCGAAGACCCAAATGAATATGTACCCCCAGAAGTACCAACCGGCAATTCCCCAGCCTTTGTGGCAAACCCCCCCTCTCCCCCACAGTCTCTGCCCTCTGAACATCGGCAACATCTGCAGGGAGTCAGGCATCTTCTTAGGACAACCGTCCTGAAAGTTTAGGACGATCGCCACAGCACAGACCTTCCCAGACCCCTCCGTAGGGCAGGCACAGTTGCCGCGTGTCTTCCGCAAGCCTCTGGGCCGTGTATGACAACATGGCAGACCCCCCCCGGGGGGGGGGGGGGGACGCCTTTTTGGGGCACGAGGCATTGGCCGACCCCAACGCCGCCACCTCAGCCCCGAGACCGGCCTCTGCGTCGGTCGCACGCGCGCGCACACCCTCGTATGACCACAGCGGCGTGCACGGGCAGGGCCGGGCCTCGGCCCGCCATTCGCGGGCACACCTCTGCCGCATGCCCTGCAGGCGCCCCGTCAGCGACGCCAGATCGGTCCCCGTCCGGGTCCCGTCCCACTCCCACTCCCAATCGCCGTGCAGCCACAGCCGCGCGACGTGCCGCGACACCCGCCGCCACTCGGCGCGGAGCTCCGTGCGATGCTGGCACCACAAATGGAACTCGCTCGTGGCCTCCGTCAGCTTGAGCCGGTGCAGGTGCGCCGCGGTCTGCAGCTTCTTCCGCTTGGGCACAGCCGCGGGCCGCGTCCGGCTCTCCCAAAGGTGGGCCAGCTGGTGCTGCTGCGACTGCTCCACATTCGTCCAAAGCCGGACGGCCGACCTGCAGGGGTGCGTTGGGCAGGGGGGGGCCGTGAACACGTTCAATCAGTGCTCAAACCGCGAGGTTCGTAACTAACGACAGCAAAGCGGTGTTCGTCGTTCAAAACCTTGGAAGGGGGGGGGGCAGACACACATTGGGGGCGTTTTCGCACAGCGCGGGCACAGCGCCAATTATTACGGTGATTATCCAGGTAACAACCCTGAAAACCACGCACCTGCGGAATCATGCACAATTAATTCAAAACTCAAAAAATCAAACATCTGATGCTTGCCATGGGTCCCAGGGACCTAAATTCTGCCCCCTATAGCCCCGTCCACTGCAGCAGCCATTCAATGACGTCCTTTCAATCTTCTGAACTTACAGAACTCCCGGTGGTGGAGAACAGCCAACTTTTCGCACAGCGCACGCACAGCGCGTGCACAGCGCGCGCACAGCGCACGGTACGCCCCCATTGGAGCGGAAGAGGGGTGGGGGGGGGGGTGGGGGGGGAGGTGGACCCGGGGGCCGCAATGGGTCAGGTGTGGACCCGCCACTGTCGCTCCAGCCGCGCCTGCCCCACGGCCTTCATTGCTCTCTCAGTTCATCACGTGTTCGTCCGGCCATTGGCCTTGCTTGTGTTCCATACAGTTCCATGTCCCTGCCTCCCTGGCTGGGGTAAGAGCTGTGGGCCTCAGGTTCTGGGCTTTACCGCCTGGGGACACTGTACACATGATACTGAGTCCGGGTCCTGGCGTTCCATGTTTGGGTGGACCCGGGGGGGGTGGGGGTTGACCCTCCTCCTTGAAAACTGCTGCTTGAAAGGTTTCGGCACCGGAAAACATTTTACTGCTGGTGGGCTGTGGATGGTTGCTGTTGATTCCTGGTGGCCTCTGGACAAAGCACTCTACAGATCCCTCAGACTCTTGACTGCCTCGCAAAGTTGTGGACCCAAGAAGCTTCAGGGGAGGAGGGTTTGGATCCGGGGGGGGGGGGTCCTCCTTCCATTTTTTTTGTTCTAATGCGTGTCTGGGGGGGGGGTGTACCCCCTTCACCCCCCACTCTGGGGCAGCCTATGCCCAGCCGCTGTCTCCCTGATGCCAAGTGCCGCGGCTTCAACAGCATTTGTAACCGACAGTAACCGCCCCCAACCGCTTTGGCAACCTCCTCCAACCGCCCATCCAACCACTTCTGGGGCCACCTCTGGGGTCCGTTCCCTTCCAATGCATCCCTGCCCCCACCTTCTCTCTATTGATGCCCCCCTGCGGACCTGTATCGCGTGCGGTGGAGGTGGATGACGGCCACCAGGAAGTCACGCCGCTTCTTGCATGCCCAGAGCACCCGCCGTACCCTCGCCATCACGAGCGGCCACTGGCAGCGAAGCTGAAGCAGGAACGTCCGGAGGAGGTCGACGGTGGCAGTGGGGTCATGGCATTCGGCCGTGAGCCGGAAGAGGGTGCAGAACAGCACACGGAAGTGCACTGCGGGGTCAGCAAACACGTCGCTGACCTCATGCACGGGCTTTTCCTTGAATTCCGTGATGTGTCGGAGCGTTAGGGAAATGTTCATATCGAACCATGCGCAAGCTCTACCACACAAGAGACGTGGCGTAGGCTTTTCTAAGCAATGGGGGGGGGCACCTCCTGTTGGCAGGCACCCACAGCACTTGACCGACCAACATACGGGGGCGGGCTCAGCTCAAGAGGCACCCACTCACCGACTGACCAACACGAGGGAAAACATAAGGGGGAAAATTTTACACAAACACACACATAAACATATGACTGAAAACAAGGGGGGGTGTCAAACCCATGTACTAACCAGGGTTTGGCCGGGACCAGGCTTCGTTTATAAGAGGGGGGGGGATTTTGGACAAGACCCACCCACCCAACTTTTGACCCACCCAGACCCCCCCCCTCTTATAATTCTGTGGGGAGCATTTTTTGTGAACTAAATTGAAGCCAAGGCGCTCTCCCGGGTTAGGCATCTCCAAAGGGTGACACACCAAAAACTTCACAATACCAGGGTTCGGACCAGGGATCTTTGGAATTGCAGTTAAGTTCCTTGACAACTGGGCTACCAAACAGCTCTGACGGCTTTGTGCAACACAGGGTCCACAGGTTTAACATGTTATCAAAAAAAAGTCGGCCGTGTGAAAAATTGCCACCTGCACACCCAACGACACAACAGAAAGGGGCACCAGCAAACAGCCAGACAAGGCTCCTGTGACCAAAGAAAGAAGGGGTGGCAGGAGCAGGGAATGTTTATAAGGGGCTGGGGGGTTTTGGGGTTTTGAGGCACCCACCCACCCAAAACCAAGCAACCCACCCAGACCCCCCCTCTTATAAACATTTGAGGGGGGGGATTGAGGCGCTCTCCCGGGGCTGAACGGCAGGTACACACAAAGCGACCAATGGCAGGACAAAATGCATGTCACCGCTGCTCCCAAGCTTGCAAAAAAAGCGCCAACCTTGCAAAGAAGGCGGAGCTAAAAAATAGTGCACTGACCGGGAATTGAGCCGCAGACTTCCAGTACAGCATACAGCTGCATTACTGTTGTACTAACTGCCAGATCTGATTGAAGCGCCTCCCGTCCAGCTTATTGAACACATTTGAAATCGAAAAAAAAAGCACCATCAGCCTGCACACTAACAGTAAAGGGGGGGTCCTAGACTACACACCCACCCACCCAGAGTACAATTCTAAGAGGGGGGAGGGTCCCAGACTTTTCACCCACCCACCCAGGCTGGGGCACCCACCCAGACCCCCCCCCCCCACTTAACTTAATTCCTTATAAACGGTCCCTGGGCAGGAGCCTAACCCAGGAAACCCTCGGAATTATAAGAGGGGGGGGGGTCCAGAGCTTTAGACCCACCCACCCGGCTGAAGCCCCCCCCCACCCAGACCCCCCCCCCATTGCAACTTAATTCTTATAAACGAAGCCTGGCCGGGACCAGGCCAATTACTGAGAAATATTGTTCCTGAGGTGGGTATGGTTATGCTATACCTTTCTGAAAAGTGCTTGCTTTGGGCTTTTCAGTGCAATGTGAGTTGGGGTCGATCTCAAGAATATGTCAACATGCCAGGGTGAACAGAAAAATGTGTCACTGCCAGAGGCCCATTTCTGCTGGTCTGCTGCAGACTTTGCATCATACCAGGGCACCATGTCCCACACTCAGATCTCTGGGAACAGTGTCAGTGTCGTGGAGGCCTAGCGCCTTGCACAGCCCACACATCTTGGTGCCATGTGCATAGCCATTGGGGTGGTGGGGAATGAACGAGCCAACGAGTTGGCCGATGGCAGGCGCCCAAGCCGCCCTGGGAGGCTGCGGGACCTACGAGCCTGCCAAGGGCTGCCAACTGTCATTTGCTTGTGTAGTCTGTTTTCTTGCTCCCCCCCTCCTCTTGATTTCCTCTCCTCCTGAAACTGCCTCAACCTCTTGATACTGAGACGCATTGCACGACACTGTACGTGTCGTCGGTGTAAATGGTCACAATGTTGTGCAGTACGTAACGCTAACATGTCCTTCTCTTCTTGTTTCGATTCTTGCTCCCTGGCCGCCTTCTCCACTGATGTTCGTCATCCTTGCCCTCCGAGGTGGCAGCCCTTGGCATCCTTAGTTCCCTTTTCTTGTCCATGGCTACCCCACGTGTCTAGGAACCGCCTTGCGCAAGAAACACCCCCAGGACCGCGGCACTTCGTCCGCGCTGCTTGTTTTTCCCACAGAATTGGGGTTTTCATGGTTGTAGTGGATGCAGGGCAGCTATTCAGGAATGCATGCCAACCTTTCATATGTGTGGCATGGCAATGCATGCATTTGGAACGCAAATTGAGGCGCATGGGACCAAGTTTGGGGTATTTGCAAGAACATATTTGCTCTTGTACCACTTCTTTCATTCCTTGTGGTGCACTACAGACGTTATATACTGGCCCAAAGGGACAGCACACACAGGAATTCAGGATGATGTACCCCCCCCCCTCCCCTTGAAATCTCCCCCCTTTTGTCAGGCCGGTCCCCCCCCCCCCCAGGGGACGGGGACGGTCACAAAGTGATGGTTCCCCCCCTGGGGGGGGGGGGGGGGGCACAAATCTGTACCATAGCATCACAGTGCAAATCAGCTTCGGCGCCGTGTAAAAATTTTCTTTGGCGCCTAGTATTTCCTATGCTTTCTGGGCCAAGGTGACGGTTCGCCCCCTAGGGGGGGAGGATTTCAAGAGGGGGGGGTATCACAGGAAGAACGGTACTTGTATGCCCTTTGTTTTTGTTCTTTTGCAAACACAACATTCATAGTCCACTGCAGCCCCACCCCCTGCCCGGCTGATTGTCGGCTCACTGTGCCCCCTCCCCCCCACACAGCTCTACCCCAAACAGCCCCAACACTGCCTCCACAGCTATCCAAACAGCCCAGCCAAGCCACTTGTTTCCCCTGCACACGCCAGCCCTGCCCCAGCCCACGTGGCTGAATACCCTTGTCGCGGTGCAATCTGTACGATGGGTTCTCTTGCTCTCTTGGGCAGATGCCCACACGTCAAATACCCCCAGATCACCTGCCACGGCCCCTGGGCGTGGAGTACCGGGCAATTGCCCTCGTGATGCCCCCTTTCTACGAGTTTCATTCAGTTCTGCAGACGGTACAGTGCCCTGGATGTGGGTTCCGGATCATGTATTGGGCTGACCCATGCTGCCACTGCTCTGTGGCGTTGACGCCTCAGCTGATGCCATACATATCCGTGTCCCCTCTCTGCTCTGAAGCTCTATGGTGTGTCTGGTGGTCAGTGGAGTGCTGTGTTGGGTGCGGTGGGTTTGCAAGGGACTGGTCGGGTCCTTGTGCTGCATTCAGGGCAGGGTTGGTCAGAGCAGGGGATGGGGTCTGGGTTGCAGTGTGTGCCGTTGCCTCAATACCTACACTGCGGCATCTGCGTGGACTAGTGAGGGATGAAGCAGCGTCGTCCTCGTCCAACAACACAAAACAGCACAACACAAAACAACACAACACAACACAAAACAACACAACACAACACAACACAACACGACACAACGCAACACGACACGACACGACATGACACGACACGACACGACACTACACTACACGACACCACACAGCACAGCACAGCACAGCACAGCACAGCACAGCACAGCACAGCACAGCACAGCAAACCCAACCCAACCCAACAAACTCAACACAACACAACACAACACAACACAACACAACACAACACAACACAACACAACACAACACAACACAACACAACACAACACAACACAACACAACACAACACAACACAACACAACACAACACAACACAACACAATTGCTGACGTTTGGGCACAAAGAATGACCCTAAGAAGATGCGTGGAAAGTGGTCAAAAAGATTGCCACATGATGCTGCATAGTGCTTTTGCTAGCAAGGTGGGTAGTGAAAATACCCTGGTTTGCTACGGCAACAAGCCGTATCTCTACACAGGTGTTCGAGGTCAAGCCCCCCCCCCATTTTTTTTAGATGTTTAGGGCTGAAGGCTGCCATGCCTTCAAGCCGCCATGCCCGCTCCCAAGTGATCCTAGCCGCCCCACCCAGTCCCTTTGCCCAAGCCGAAGGCGTGGCCGTTCCCCTCTTGTCCTGCCCTTATAGGTGAAATGGGTGATGTTGTGGCAAGAGCAAGCGTCCTTTTGGAAGCCCTAGGCCTGGGGCTTGGTAGCAAATTAATGCCGCTTCAGCTCCACTATGAAAGGGTGGTTGAGCCACATTCAATGGCATGCATTTGCCTTGAGAGTCACCGTCTTGGGGACAAAAAGTAGGCAAAATGGCTCCATAATCCTTGCCATCTTGGGGCCCCGGTGTGGGGAGAAAATCAAAGTGCCTGGATGACCTGATGACCGGGTGGGGTTGTATTGGTTTGTTTGTGTTATACAAGGGGGGGTTATGCGATGAAACGGAAAATCAAAATAAACGAAATTATGCAAAAAATATGCGACAAAATGCGAAAAATATGCGACAGAATATGCGATCATTTATTCTTGCCAGTATCTGAACGAAGCGACACCATGGGGATTCCAAGCCTTTTTCAAAAACTTGTAAAGGCAAAAAGACCGCAGCTTTAGTCATGGCATGCAACAGCATCTCCCCGAAGGGATGTGAATGTGCCGCAGTGCCATGTATGCCGTCAAGGCTAGGGGTTTTGGAAGTGGTCCCATGTGCAGTCCTCGAACAGGCAATGGCAAGCACCAAAATTCCAAAACCAAACGCTCTTCATTTACTGCGATGGAACACACACGGCATAGATTGTCACTCAATGCATGCGATGCATGTGTGACTGTGCCTGCCGTCGAAAAAAATCGCTCCAATGCTCCACTCAAAGTGGGGAGCAAAATGAGAAATAGAACTGCATGCTTGAATGTAGAAGTTTGCCTGGTCTCCCACCATTCAACCAAACCTTGTGGGCTTTCAATGTCACCCTTTTCAGTGCGTGTGTACCTATTCCAATCTTTCCGCACATTGTGAACACTCTGAAGGCCCAACAAGGGGTAATCTTCGAACGAAGTGGACATGTCACTGAGATTGGCAGGATTCAATACACGCATCTGCGAAAAAACTCAAGCTGTGTTGCCTCATTCAGGAGGCGGTCTTCGAGAGCAGGTGCCAAGTCCTTGACAATGGGCAACAAGGGGTTGCACAGGTTCTCGCCATTTTTCAATACCTTTCGGCATTCCTCAATTTCGGGGGGACAGAGTTTTGGACTGCAATGTGTCCCTCCAATCAACCTCAGCCCCCGGGATAAGCAGTGGCATACACAGTGCAATTAACAACGAGCCAATGAGCGAAAATGTGCGGGAAAATATGCAGACCTATGCGGAATTATGCGAATCGCATAATCCCCCCCCCCGATTATGGATCATCATGTCCAGTTGGACCATTTCACAATTTCGGTTTGTGGATGACATGGCTTGGTGCTGCCACCACATGGTCAATAGTGGTGGGGAACAACTTCTTACCTCCCCCTTGAAATTTCCCCCCTTTTGTCAGGCCGGTCCCCCCCCTAGAGGGGGGGGACGGTCACAAAGTGATGTTTCCCCCCCCTGGGGGGCACCACAAATCTGTACCATAGCATCACAGTGTAAATCAGCTTTGGCGGCTTTTGGCGCTGTGTAAAATTTTCTTTGGCTAAAATAAAATTTTCTTTTCTTTTTCTTTTTTTTTCTTTTTCTCTTTCTATGCTTTCTGGGCCAAGGTGACGGTTTTCAAGGGGGGGGGGTTTCAAAGGGGGAGGGGGTACCTCGTCTTGGTTGTGTAGTTTCTTTCGTTGGAATGATGGTGCACCTCTGTGTAAACCCCTTGCAATCCTTGATCTAGCCAACAGGGAGGCGTGAGGCATTTGTAGATGCCAACCGTGATGTTTCTTGGGAAGGTGCAACACGTGTCAGTGGGCAGGATTGGCAAGTACGGGGCATGTGGCCTCTCTTCCTCGAACACATCATGAGCGAGGCCTTGAAGGCCCCAAGCTTCACCAACTCCCCAATCGAATCATCGAGACCACCGAGGGCCAATTTGGAGGGAAAGAAGACTGGGCTGACTGTCCAGAAGCGAAATAGGGTTGGCCTGAAGATTAAAATCAAAGAGCAGAGGGGGTCAGGGTGCAGGGCGAAATAACAGTGATGGTTTGGGTGTAGAAAAGAGGATACAGGGGCAGTTAGGAGCCCGGAATCGCTTCAAATTTGGGGGCCCTAACTTGACGCCAAAGTCATCTCCATCCCCCAACACGAGCGCCATCAAATCCATTCCGTGCACATTGGAAGACATTGGGCCGCCACACCCCCTGCCCCTGCCCAGCTATGCCACCCGCGGGGCGCCACAGCCCGTGCAAAACAGCGCAGTGGAGGTCGAGTGCTCTTTGCCACATTGATGACAAAACCTGCCAACAGAAGCGTGTGCTGTTGGTGCCAGTGCACTGGGTTGCTTGTTGATTGTGGCAACGTGATAAGACGGGGGGGGGCGGGAGGTGGCGAATAGGAGGGGGCAGCCGGGGGGCTCCCAGAGGGTGGGTCTGCCCCGTAGGCGGGGCGCTGCTTGAGGCACAGGAAGGGGTGGCGGGCATCGCGCGGCGCCTTCCCGCCGGGGCCTGCCCGAAGCCCACGTCTTGTGCCCCGGGCGGCTCCTCTTCCCGCTTGCGCTTCTTGCCCCCGGAGAACAGGGCCGCCACCGCCGACCACAGCCTCTGTTTCGGGCTGTTTCCCAAAAACCCGAGGCTGCCCCACAGACGCTGTCCTTGAGGGGTAAGGCCGATGCACTCTACCATCACCCGCGGTGCGTGCGACAACTGAAACATCTCCGCATGGACCACCAGAAACCGCCGGACGTCCCCAAACGCTGCGGAAAGTGCGCTCACCAGCCCATTCATGTGCGGCTGTTGCAGAAGCTGGCCGAGGCGCCCGATGTCCAGCAGCTGCTGGGGAGTGTCCCACGCAGAGACCACAACCCGAATGACCTCCGATGGACTGCAGCGTTTACCGCTCCAGACTATCTGCTCCGGCGCAATGGGGGGCCTTTGCACTGCCCCTAAATGGCCTTTGGGCACCTGGGGCTTTGGGGCTTTCGGCCCCTGGGGCTTCGGATCAATGACGTAGGAGTCGCCGAGACACTCCCGGACGGCATCTCCATCGTTGGGGCTGGGCTCCGCACCAGCATACATCGCATGGCTGCGTTCGCGGGGAGTGTATGTGCCCATTCTTGCCACAGCGGCATCCGTCAGGCTCACAGATAGGCCATCATCGGAGAAAACAAACAAGTTGGGGTGCGCCTGCAGGAAAAAGCGCAAACGGCCGTACTTCTTCTCCATGTCCTTGCGTAGGCGATTTGACCCAGTGACAACCTGCAGAGCTCTGCGCACATCATCAGGGGAGAGACTAAGCTCAGGGGATGCCCAGGCAGCAATGGTGGCGTCCAACATGTGTTTCAGGTCCGCGTCGGCACCATCTCCATCATTGGGGCTGGGCGCTGCACGAGCATACATCGCATGGCTGCGTTCGCGGGGAGCGTATGTGCCCATTCTTGCCACAGCGGCATCCGTCAGCCGCACAGATACGCCAGATAGGCCATCACCAGATAAAACAAAGAGGTCCGGGTGCGCCTGCAGGAAATTGTGTATGCCGCCGTATTGCTTCTCCATGTCCTTGCGGAGGCGATTTGACCCAGAGACAGACTTCAGAGCGTATTCCAAATAGGAAAGGGAGAGACTCTGTCCAGGGGCTGCCCAGGCAGCAATGGTGGCGTTCAACATGTGGTCCAGCTGTGCGGTGTCGTCCGCGGCCAGTGCACCTGCGTCGGCACCATCTCCATCATTAGGGCTGGGCTCCGCACCAGCATACATCGCATGGCTGCGTTCGCGGGGAGTGTATGTGCCCATTCTTGCCACAGCGGCATCCGTCAGGCTCACAGATAGGCCATCTTCGGAGAAAACAAACAAGTTGGGGTGCGCCTGCAGGAAAAGGCCCAAACGGCCGTACTTCTTGTCGATGGTCTTGCTCAGGCGATTTGACCCAGTGACAACCTGCAGAGCTCTGCGCACATCGTGAGGGGAGAGACTAAGCTCAGGGGATGCCCAGGCAGCAATAGTGGCGTCCAACATGGGGTCCAGGTCCGCGTCAGCGTCATCTCCATCATTGGGGCTAGGCGCTGCACCAGCATCCGCAGCACAGATGTGTTCGTGGGCAGAGCCAGTGTACGTGCCCATTCTTGCCACAGCGGCATCCGTGAGGCGCACATATTGGCCAGATAGGCCATCACCAGATAAAACAAAGAGGTCCGGGTGCGCCTGCAGGAAATTGTGTATGCCGCCGTATTGCTTCTCCAAGTCCTTGCGGAGGCGATTTGACCCAGAGACAAACTTCAGAGCGTATTCCAAATAGGAAAGGGAGAGACTCTGTCCAGGGGCTGCCCAGGCAGCAATGGTGGCGTTCAACATGTGGTCCAGCTTTGCGGGGTCTTCTGTAGCCCCTCGCGTCTTGCCCCTCTTGCCTCTTGCCATTGAGAGATCGCTTGGGACAGGGAAAGAAAAGAGCGGGACAATGCGAGTCAGTTATCCATGGACAGCATCACCCGAATCCAGGGAACCACTTTCTGTACCGCCTGTGGAGTCAAGCAAGGCTGCCCAATGTCAGCATGAAATTTTCGTTTCATTTTATGACATGATCCTATACAAATCAGCCAAGCTCACCAGCCTTCCCTTCCCTTGGCACTCGAAACCTTACAACACTGTTTCCAGCAAGGGAGACCATGATTGAGGATTTGCGAATGAGGATTTGTGAATGGTACCCAAGCGCTATGTGGGGTGTACGAACAGATAATTTGCCAAAAAGATGAGCCACGGCTCATACGTTTGGAAGAACTCCCAAATACCCGTCTGCATTTCCAGGTTCCACCACAAGAATGAGCCATGGCTCATTCTGTTTTCGTTTATCTGTTTTTTTTTGGGTTGGGCTGACTCAAAATGTTTATGAGTACTTAAGATAGATACTTAAGATAGAAAATTGGAAAGTGGGCGACTCAAGTATATGACACACTGGATCCCTGTTGGATAGGGCACAAGGCGTAGACCATGCGGATGTCCCCATCTGAGCCACCAACCCCCAAGAAGACAGAAGCCCAAGCAGCAGCAGCACCAGCAGCCCCATGCCCTCGTCCATGAAACCATTTTCCATCTCTCCCTTGGTTCAAGTGCTGTATTGACAAATTGGTGAGGCATCCCTTGGCAAACGAAGCCCCCCAAACCCCCTGGCTCTACATCCGCACAGCAGCTGTTTCCATGGACAGAATCACATGGATGCAACACCTGACCAAGAGCGCATTGCCATGCAGAGTGTTGGGTGACTACTCACACACTCCAGGCTAAGGGCCTTGCTGGCTACATCGCGCGTACCCACTAACAATGCGATTACCCCTAAGGTCGCGATCGAAAAAATGTCGTCAGCGATGGATCATCTGAGTTGCAGGATTGCCTTAGCCTTTTGGCGCATTTTCACTGTGTGTGATTTCTTTCCAGTGCCCCATCACTGTGTTTTGTCGATGTAGCTGGTGATATATTAACGTGGTTTGGCTCTGTGATTTCAATCCTCAATTACAATTGCCCATCAGACTCCATCTTTCTGTCCACATGTGGTTCAACCAGTCATCGGTAGAGAATAAGCGCCGCTCTGTGCCGGTGATGGCTTTGCTGCACCAAACTGCTTATGTTTGTGGACCTGATCCTGTTCGACGTTTCTTGGGAGTCAACAACTATGTTCGGCTGATGAAATTGCTCATGCGAGGGTTCCAAGTTTGCTTGTGACTTCGCCAAGCGAAGTTCTGTGTGACAGCATGGCTCTCATGCAATTACATGGTTTTCACAGCCACTGTGGGGTAGTATCATCCTGTCTGTAGTCCTCTGCATGGAGAAACTCAAGGGTAGTATCCCATGTTCACTGCAAAAATCCCGCATTCGGCCTTGTGCCTTATCAACGATGCCAAGATACATGCTGTGACTGAGTGTGGGTCTGCTACGCATTGAATTTCAGACAGACGTTGTCCTGTTTCAGGAAACGTACTGAGAGGGAGATGTGTGGATCGTTCAGGCACAGCACCCTTCACCCGTTTACCAAAGACATCAATACACACACACACACACACACACACACACACACACACACACACAGCCATACACCCACCTGCACACGCACCCACCCACCCACCCACACAATTGAAGCGAGACGAACAGGCGTGACAAACAGAGCACTGCACTGGTCGCTAACGAATCTCGTCAGGCCGTAAGAACCCCCCCCTCCCCTTGTCCTTCCCCACCCCAGGGAAGACGGTCCCCCACCACCTCCTGGGGGACGGTCACCAAGTGACGGTCCCCCGACCCCCCATGCGGAACCGCACTACCACTGTACACGCACATTTGCAGGCACAGAAATTGCAGCATAAAACGAAAGAATTCAGCATAAGATACGTTCAAAGGGCTGCCGATGTACGGAGACCTACTCCTTGACCAGCTCGGTGTAAATTTTCTTGGTCCTGCTCCACTTGACCTTGAACTCTTGCACATGCTCACCACTTTCCACTAGAATGCTTTGGGCAGCACTCTTGGGTGGTGGTTTTGTGAGCTGCAACGAAAAATTTTGGGTTGAGCAAGTGACGCTCCCCCACCCCCCCCCTGGGGAAGGACAAGGGGTGGGGAAGGACAAGGGGGGGGGGGTAGTACCCACCCACCCACCCACACACACACACACACCAAGTCTGTCCAACACCCGTGGGAGGGCCATTCCATGCGTTTGTGGGAAGACCGCAAAGACACCTTCAAATCACAGAGTGGCAGTGCAGCAGGGCACAGCATTCTCGAGCTGCAGGTGCTCAGGCCCGTCTGTGCCGGGGAGGGGGGGGTCGGGAGTACCTCTGTGCCAAGCACCAACGGTCCCCCAGAGAAATTTGGATCACTGCTTGAAGCCGTTGGTGGGGGGGCAACATCCTTTTCTGTCTGGTGCAAAGGTGGCAAACAGCAGACCCAAACACAGTGAAAAGCATAAAAGTCGGCATTGTTCAGGTCAGCTTCTGGTGCCAGTTTGGTACCCCCCCCTCTTGTCCTTCCCCACCCCAGGGAAGACGGTCCCCCACCACCCCATGGGGGACGGTCACCAAGCGACGGTCCCCCCCCCCCCCCGCACTACTGCCGTACACGCACATTTGCAGGCACAGAAATTGCAGCATAAAACGACAGAATGCAGCATAGGATGTGTTCCAAGGGCTGCCGATGTACGGAGACCTACTCCTTGACCGGCTCGGTGTAAACCATCACACTTGTCCCAGGGGGAAACATGGTTGTGCTATCAAGTTCCATTTCAGCGAAAGTGAGCAAAATGTCCTGCCATGAGTGCAAGGGATACAAGTGGCAGTGCCCCACAACACAGTCACCTCACAACAACACAATGAGCCGCAACGAAAATTTTTGGGTTGACCAAGTGACGGTCCACCCCCCCCCCCCCGGGGGGGAACGACAAGGGGTGGGGAACGACAAAGGGGGGAGAGGGTACAGGTTGTGCAGCAGCGTTACAGGCATGCGGACCAGGTTTCTGTGCATATGAACCATCCCATTGTTTTACAGTTTCCCCCAAAACATGGTCCTCAAGGATGGCCCCTCAGTCGTGGGAGTAGCCGTGGGAGTTGACATCAAAGAAGTGGGGAAATGATACAAAAAAAGACGACACAACACCCTGCGGCACAACAGGAGACATGTGAGGCTGTATGAACCCACCTAGAAAATGCAGGCCGCTGCGGCACGCTTGTTTTTTTTTTTAACCCGAAACGATTGTTCCACCAAGTGTCCGCTGTGCGTGCACAGAGCAGTGCAACAGTTCGCTGACAGGCCAGGTGAAGGGTCAATCCCTCGGGCGCCCCTGTCCCTTAACCCAGTTAAGGTTGGCTGGCGGTTGGAACGAGTCATGCGCCTAGCGTCACCCCTGTTGGTCCCAAGTCGTGCGGCATGCCCCCACCAACGCCTCCCAAAATCTAGTGCTGCGGGATGCCGCGGCCGTTGGTGCTTGGGCCTGCACCCACAACCCAAACATAAGATCGCTGTAAAAGGGACGCACACCACCACTGCCCCCACCCCCCCCCCTCAGTCCGCGCCTTTCTTGGGCACTGGGCCTCCCATCCCCCTCCCACTCCCCTCTCGTGGGCCTCACATACACAGCGCCATCTCATGTCTACGGGTGCCTGCCCCCCCCCCCCTGGCACAGTGTAGACCAATAAACCCAATCACCCGCACCCGGACGGCGGTATGATACCGCTATACATGTCTATGAGGGAGGCACTGGCCCCGCACACCCCTTCGGAGGCCCCTCCAGCAGAAGAAGCCCCACCGCTCAGCCCCCCCCTCACCCCCCCCCCCCAGATGATGGAGACCAGGGATGGTCTCCGGACCACCTCTGCTCAAAATCGAGAGGACCATCACAACCCGCAGCCAACAAGTATTCATTCACCGCTGCCGGGGCTGAGAACACACCGCGTGGTAACCCCCCCGGGTCAGAGGTACTGGGCACGCCCCACACCAGATCAGAGTACCCCCAGGTGCAGAGGACGACGATATGCGACCGACCTCCCACCGGAGCCGGGGGGAGGGGGGAGGGGGGGGGGGGGGCAGTGGAAGTCCCGTCCCTCGCTGCCAAAACGTAGTTCAGCTGTCATGCACCTGAGGCCGGTGCACCACCAGGGCACCATGTCCCACACTCAGATATCTGGGAACAGTGTCAGTGTCGTGGAGGCCTAGCGCCTTGCACAGCCCACACATCTTGGTGCCATGTGCATAGCCATTGGGGTGGTGGGGAATGAACGAGCCAACGAGTTGGCCGATGGCAGGCGCCCAAGCCGCCCTGGGAGGCTGCGGGACCTACGAGCCTGCCAAGGGCTGCCAACTGTCATTTGCTTGTGTAGTCTGTTTTCTTGCTCCCCCCCTCCTCTTGATTTCCTCTCCTCCTGAAACTGCCTCAACCTCTTGATACTGAGACGCATTGCACGACACTGTACGTGTCGTCGGTGTAAATGGTCACAATGTTGTGCAGTACGTAACGCTAACATGTCCTTCTCTTCTTGTTTCGATTCTTGCTCCCTGGCCGCCTTCTCCACTGATGTTCGTCATCCTTGCCCTCCGAGGTGGCAGCCCTTGGCATCCTTAGTTCCCTTTTCTTGTCCATGGCTACCCCACGTGTCTAGGAACCGCCTTGCGCAAGAAACACCCCCAGGACCGCGGCACTTCGTCCGCGCTGCTTGTTTTTCCCACAGAATTGGGGTTTTCATGGTTGTAGTGGATGCAGGGCAGCTATTCAGGAATGCATGCCAACCTTTCATATGTGTGGCATGGCAATGCATGCATTTGGAACGCAAATTGAGGCGCATGGGACCAAGTTTGGGGTATTTGCAAGAACATATTTGCTCTTGTACCACTTCTTTCATTCCTTGTGGTGCACTACAGACGTTATATACTGGCCCAAAGGGACAGCACACACAGGAATTCAGGATGATGTACCCCCCCCCCTCCCCTTGAAATCTCCCCCCTTTTGTCAGGCCGGTCCCCCCCCCCAGGGGACGGGGACGGTCACAAAGTGATGGTTCCCCCCCTGGGGGGGGGGGGGCCACAAATCTGTACCATAGCATCACAGTGCAAATCAGCTTCGGCGCCGTGTAAAAATTTTCTTTGGCGCCTTTGGCGCCTAGTATTTCCTATGCTTTCTGGGCCAAGGTGACGGTTCGCCCCCTAGGGGGGGAGGATTTCAAGAGGGGGGGGTATCACAGGAAGAACGGTACTTGTATGCCCTTTGTTTTTGTTCTTTTGCAAACACAACATTCATAGTCCACTGCAGCCCCACCCCCTGCCCGGCTGATTGTCGGCTCACTGTGCCCCCTCCCCCCCACACAGCTCTACCCCAAACAGCCCCAACACTGCCTCCACAGCTATCCAAACAGCCCAGCCAAGCCACTTGTTTCCCCTGCACACGCCAGCCCTGCCCCAGCCCACGTGGCTGAATACCCTTGTCGCGGTGCAATCTGTACGATGGGTTCTCTTGCTCTCTTGGGCAGATGCCCACACGTCAAATACCCCCAGATCACCTGCCACGGCCCCTGGGCGTGGAGTACCGGGCAATTGCCCTCGTGATGCCCCCTTTCTACGAGTTTCATTCAGTTCTGCAGACGGTACAGTGCCCTGGATGTGGGTTCCGGATCATGTATTGGGCTGACCCATGCTGCCACTGCTCTGTGGCGTTGACGCCTCAGCTGATGCCATACATATCCGTGTCCCCTCTCTGCTCTGAAGCTCTATGGTGTGTCTGGTGGTCAGTGGAGTGCTGTGTTGGGTGCGGTGGGTTTGCAAGGGACTGGTCGGGTCCTTGTGCTGCATTCAGGGCAGGGTTGGTCAGAGCAGGGGATGGGGTCTGGGTTGCAGTGTGTGCCGTTGCCTCAATACCTACACTGCGGCATCTGCGTGGACTAGTGAGGGATGAAGCAGCGTCGTCCTCGTCCAACAACACAAAACAGCACAACACAAAACAACACAACACAACACAAAACAACACAACACAACACAACACAACACGACACAACGCAACACGACACGACACGACATGACACGACACGACACGACACTACACTACACGACACCACACAGCACAGCACAGCACAGCACAGCACAGCACAGCAAACCCAACCCAACCCAACAAACTCAACACAACACAACACAACACAACACAACACAACACAACACAACACAACACAACACAACACAACACAACACAACACAACACAACACAACACAACACAACACAACACAACACAATTGCTGACGTTTGGGCACAAAGAATGACCCTAAGAAGATGCGTGGAAAGTGGTCAAAAAGATTGCCACATGATGCTGCATAGTGCTTTTGCTAGCAAGGTGGGTAGTGAAAATACCCTGGTTTGCTACGGCAACAAGCCGTATCTCTACACAGGTGTTCGAGGTCAAGCCCCCCCCCCATTTTTTTTAGATGTTTAGGGCTGAAGGCTGCCATGCCTTCAAGCCGCCATGCCCGCTCCCAAGTGATCCTAGCCGCCCCACCCAGTCCCTTTGCCCAAGCCGAAGGCGTGGCCGTTCCCCTCTTGTCCTGCCCTTATAGGTGAAATGGGTGATGTTGTGGCAAGAGCAAGCGTCCTTTTGGAAGCCCTAGGCCTGGGGCTTGGTAGCAAATTAATGCCGCTTCAGCTCCACTATGAAAGGGTGGTTGAGCCACATTCAATGGCATGCATTTGCCTTGAGAGTCACCGTCTTGGGGACAAAAAGTAGGCAAAATGGCTCCATAATCCTTGCCATCTTGGGGCCCCGGTGTGGGGAGAAAATCAAAGTGCCTGGATGACCTGATGACCGGGTGGGGTTGTATTGGTTTGTTTGTGTTATACAAGGGGGGGTTATGCGATGAAACGGAAAATCAAAATAAACGAAATTATGCGAAAAATATGCGACAAAATGCGAAAAATATGCGACAGAATATGCGATCATTTATTCTTGCCAGTATCTGAACGAAGCGACACCATGGGGATTCCAAGCCTTTTTCAAAAACTTGTAAAGGCAAAAAGACCGCAGCTTTAGTCATGGCATGCAACAGCATCTCCCCGAAGGGATGTGAATGTGCCGCAGTGCCATGTATGCCGTCAAGGCTAGGGGTTTTGGAAGTGGTCCCATGTGCAGTCCTCGAACAGGCAATGGCAAGCACCAAAATTCCAAAACCAAACGCTCTTCATTTACTGCGATGGAACACACACGGCATAGATTGTCACTCAATGCATGCGATGCATGTGTGACTGTGCCTGCCGTCGAAAAAAATCGCTCCAATGCTCCACTCAAAGTGGGGAGCAAAATGAGAAATAGAACTGCATGCTTGAATGTAGAAGTTTGCCTGGTCTCCCACCATTCAACCAAACCTTGTGGGCTTTCAATGTCACCCTTTTCAGTGCGTGTGTACCTATTCCAATCTTTCCGCACATTGTGAACACTCTGAAGGCCCAACAAGGGGTAATCTTCGAACGAAGTGGACATGTCACTGAGATTGGCAGGATTCAATACACGCATCTGCGAAAAAACTCAAGCTGTGTTGCCTCATTCAGGAGGCGGTCTTCGAGAGCAGGTGCCAAGTCCTTGACAATGGGCAACAAGGGGTTGCACAGGTTCTCGCCATTTTTCAATACCTTTCGGCATTCCTCAATTTCGGGGGGACAGAGTTTTGGACTGCAATGTGTCCCTCCAATCAACCTCAGCCCCCGGGATAAGCAGTGGCATACACAGTGCAATTAACAACGAGCCAATGAGCGAAAATGTGCGGGAAAATATGCAGACCTATGCGGAATTATGCGAATCGCATAATCCCCCCCCCCGATTATGGATCATCATGTCCAGTTGGACCATTTCACAATTTCGGTTTGTGGATGACATGGCTTGGTGCTGCCACCACATGGTCAATAGTGGTGGGGAACAACTTCTTACCTCCCCCTTGAAATTTCCCCCCTTTTGTCAGGCCGGTCCCCCCCCTAGAGGGGGGGGACGGTCACAAAGTGATGTTTCCCCCCCCTGGGGGGCACCACAAATCTGTACCATAGCATCACAGTGTAAATCAGCTTTGGCGGCTTTTGGCGCTGTGTAAAATTTTCTTTGGCTAAAATAAAATTTTCTTTTCTTTTTCTTTTTTTTTCTTTTTCTCTTTCTATGCTTTCTGGGCCAAGGTGACGGTTTTCAAGGGGGGGGGGGGTTTCAAAGGGGGAGGGGGTACCTCGTCTTGGTTGTGTAGTTTCTTTCGTTGGAATGATGGTGCACCTCTGTGTAAACCCCTTGCAATCCTTGATCTAGCCAACAGGGAGGCGTGAGGCATTTGTAGATGCCAACCGTGATGTTTCTTGGGAAGGTGCAACACGTGTCAGTGGGCAGGATTGGCAAGTACGGGGCATGTGGCCTCTCTTCCTCGAACACATCATGAGCGAGGCCTTGAAGGCCCCAAGCTTCACCAACTCCCCAATCGAATCATCGAGACCACCGAGGGCCAATTTGGAGGGAAAGAAGACTGGGCTGACTGTCCAGAAGCGAAATAGGGTTGGCCTGAAGATTAAAATCAAAGAGCAGAGGGGGTCAGGGTGCAGGGCGAAATAACAGTGATGGTTTGGGTGTAGAAAAGAGGATACAGGGGCAGTTAGGAGCCCGGAATCGCTTCAAATTTGGGGGCCCTAACTTGACGCCAAAGTCATCTCCATCCCCCAACACGAGCGCCATCAAATCCATTCCGTGCACATTGGAAGACATTGGGCCGCCACACCCCCTGCCCCTGCCCAGCTATGCCACCCGCGGGGCGCCACAGCCCGTGCAAAACAGCGCAGTGGAGGTCGAGTGCTCTTTGCCACATTGATGACAAAACCTGCCAACAGAAGCGTGTGCTGTTGGTGCCAGTGCACTGGGTTGCTTGTTGATTGTGGCAACGTGATAAGACGGGGGGGGCGGGAGGTGGCGAATAGGAGGGGGCAGCCGGGGGGCTCCCAGAGGGTGGGTCTGCCCCGTAGGCGGGGCGCTGCTTGAGGCACAGGAAGGGGTGGCGGGCATCGCGCGGCGCCTTCCCGCCGGGGCCTGCCCGAAGCCCACGTCTTGTGCCCCGGGCGGCTCCTCTTCCCGCTTGCGCTTCTTGCCCCCGGAGAACAGGGCCGCCACCGCCGACCACAGCCTCTGTTTCGGGCTGTTTCCCAAAAACCCGAGGCTGCCCCACAGACGCTGTCCTTGAGGGGTAAGGCCGATGCACTCTACCATCACCCGCGGTGCGTGCGACAACTGAAACATCTCCGCATGGACCACCAGAAACCGCCGGACGTCCCCAAACGCTGCGGAAAGTGCGCTCACCAGCCCATTCATGTGCGGCTGTTGCAGAAGCTGGCCGAGGCGCCCGATGTCCAGCAGCTGCTGGGGAGTGTCCCACGCAGAGACCACAACCCGAATGACCTCCGATGGACTGCAGCGTTTACCGCTCCAGACTATCTGCTCCGGCGCAATGGGGGGCCTTTGCACTGCCCCTAAATGGCCTTTGGGCACCTGGGGCTTTGGGGCTTTCGGCCCCTGGGGCTTCGGATCAATGACGTAGGAGTCGCCGAGACACTCCCGGACGGCATCTCCATCGTTGGGGCTGGGCTCCGCACCAGCATACATCGCATGGCTGCGTTCGCGGGGAGCGTATGTGCCCATTCTTGCCACAGCGGCATCCGTCAGGCTCACAGATAGGCCATCATCGGAGAAAACAAACAAGTTGGGGTGCGCCTGCAGGAAAAAGCGCAAACGGCCGTACTTCTTCTCCATGTCCTTGCGTAGGCGATTTGACCCAGTGACAACCTGCAGAGCTCTGCTCACATCATCAGGGGAGAGACTAAGCTCAGGGGATGCCCAGGCAGCAATGGTCCAACATGTGTTTCAGGTCCGCGTCGGCACCATCTCCATCATTGGGGCTGGGCGCTGCACGAGCATACATCGCATGGCTGCGTTCGCGGGGAGCGTATGTGCCCATTCTTGCCACAGCGGCATCCGTCAGGCTCACAGATAGGCCATCATCGGAGAAAACAAACAAGTTGGGGTGCGCCTGCAGGAAAAAGCGCAAACGGCCGTACTTCTTCTCCATGTCCTTGCGTAGGCGATTTGACCCAGTGACAACCTGCAGAGCTCTGCTCACATCATCAGGGGAGAGACTAAGCTCAGGGGATGCCCAGGCAGCAATGGTGGCGTCCAACATGTGTTTCAGGTCCGCGTCGGCACCATCTCCATCATTGGGGCTGGGCGCTGCACGAGCATACATCGCATGGCTGCGTTCGCGGGGAGCGTATGTGCCCATTCTTGCCACAGCGGCATCCGTCAGGCTCACAGATAGGCCATCATCGGAGAAAACAAACAAGTTGGGGTGCGCCTGCAGGAAAAAGCGCAAACGGCCGTACTTCTTCTCCATGTCCTTGCGTAGGCGATTTGACCCAGTGACAACCTGCAGAGCTCTGCTCACATCATCAGGGGAGAGACTAAGCTCAGGGGATGCCCAGGCAGCAATGGTGGCGTCCAACATGTGTTTCAGGTCCGCGTCGGCACCATCTCCATCATTGGGGCTGGGCGCTGCACGAGCATACATCGCATGGCTGCGTTCGCGGGGAGCGTATGTGCCCATTCTTGCCACAGCGGCATCCGTCAGCCGCACAGATACGCCAGATAGGCCATCACCAGATAAAACAAAGAGGTCCGGGTGCGCCTGCAGGAAATTGTGTATGCCGCCGTATTGCTTCTCCATGTCCTTGCTGAGGCGATTTGACCCAGAGACAGACTTCAGAGCGTATTCCAAATAGGAAAGGGAGAGACTCTGTCCAGGGGCTGCCCAGGCAGCAATGGTGGCGTTCAACATGTGGTCCAGCTGTGCGGGGTCTTCTGTAGCCCCTCGCGTCTTGCCCCTCTTGCCTCTTGCCATTGAGAGATCGCTTGGGACAGGGAAAGAAAAGAGCGGGACAATGTGAGTCAGTTATCCATGGACAGCATCACCCGAATCCAGGGAACCACTTTCTGTACCGCCTGTGGAGTCAAGCAAGGCTGCCCAATGTCAGCATGAAATTTTCGTTTCATTTTATGACATGATCCTATACAAATCAGCCAAGCTCACCAGCCTTCCCTTCCCTTGGCACTCGAAACCTTACAACACTGTTTCCAGCAAGGGAGACCATGATTGAGGATTTGCGAATGAGGATTTGTGAATGGTACCCAAGCGCTATGTGGGGTGTACGAACAGATAATTTGCCAAAAAGATGAGCCACGGCTCATACGTTTGGAAGAACTCCCAAATACCCGTCTGCATTTCCAGGTTCCACCACAAGAATGAGCCATGGCTCATTCTGTTTTCGTTTATCTGTTTTTTTTTGGGTTGGGCTGACTCAAAATGTTTATGAGTACTTAAGATAGATACTTAAGATAGAAAATTGGAAAATGGGCGACTCAAGTATATGACACACTGGATCCCTGTTGGATAGGGCACAAGGCGTAGACCATGCGGATGTCCCCATCTGAGCCACCAACCCCCAAGAAGACAGAAGCCCAAGCAGCAGCAGCACCAGCAGCCCCATGCCCTCGTCCATGAAACCATTTTCCATCTCTCCCTTGGTTCAAGTGCTGTATTGACAAATTGGTGAGGCATCCCTTGGCAAACGAAGCCCCCCAAACCCCCTGGCTCTACATCCGCACAGCAGCTGTTTCCATGGACAGAATCACATGGATGCAACACCTGACCAAGAGCGCATTGCCATGCAGAGTGTTGGGTGACTACTCACACACTCCAGGCTAAGGGCCTTGCTGGCTACATCGCGCGTACCCACTAACAATGCGATTACCCCTAAGGTCGCGATCGAAAAAATGTCGTCAGCGATGGATCATCTGAGTTGCAGGATTGCCTTAGCCTTTTGGCGCATTTTCACTGTGTGTGATTTCTTTCCAGTGCCCCATCACTGTGTTTTGTCGATGTAGCTGGTGATATATTAACGTGGTTTGGCTCTGTGATTTCAATCCTCAATTACAATTGCCCATCAGACTCCATCTTTCTGTCCACATGTGGTTCAACCAGTCATCGGTAGAGAATAAGCGCCGCTCTGTGCCGGTGATGGCTTTGCTGCACCAAACTGCTTATGTTTGTGGACCTGATCCTGTTCGACGTTTCTTGGGAGTCAACAACTATGTTCGGCTGATGAAATTGCTCATGCGAGGGTTCCAAGTTTGCTTGTGACTTCGCCAAGCGAAGTTCTGTGTGACAGCATGGCTCTCATGCAATTACATGGTTTTCACAGCCACTGTGGGGTAGTATCATCCTGTCTGTAGTCCTCTGCATGGAGAAACTCAAGGGTAGTATCCCATGTTCACTGCAAAAATCCCGCATTCGGCCTTGTGCCTTATCAACGATGCCAAGATACATGCTGTGACTGAGTGTGGGTCTGCTACGCATTGAATTTCAGACAGACGTTGTCCTGTTTCAGGAAACGTACTGAGAGGGAGATGTGTGGATCGTTCAGGCACAGCACCCTTCACCCGTTTACCAAAGACATCAATACACACACACACACACACACACACACACACACACACACACAGCCATACACCCACCTGCACACGCACCCACCCACCCACCCACACAATTGAAGCGAGACGAACAGGCGTGACAAACAGAGCACTGCACTGGTCGCTAACGAATCTCGTCAGGCCGTAAGAACCCCCCCCTCCCCTTGTCCTTCCCCACCCCAGGGAAGACGGTCCCCCACCACCTCCTGGGGGACGGTCACCAAGTGACGGTCCCCCGACCCCCCATGCGGAACCGCACTACCACTGTACACGCACATTTGCAGGCACAGAAATTGCAGCATAAAACGAAAGAATTCAGCATAAGATACGTTCAAAGGGCTGCCGATGTACGGAGACCTACTCCTTGACCAGCTCGGTGTAAATTTTCTTGGTCCTGCTCCACTTGACCTTGAACTCTTGCACATGCTCACCACTTTCCACTAGAATGCTTTGGGCAGCACTCTTGGGTGGTGGTTTTGTGAGCTGCAACGAAAAATTTTGGGTTGAGCAAGTGACGCTCCCCCACCCCCCCCCTGGGGAAGGACAAGGGGTGGGGAAGGACAAGGGGGGGGGGGGGTAGTACCCACCCACCCACCCACACACACACACACACCAAGTCTGTCCAACACCCGTGGGAGGGCCATTCCATGCGTTTGTGGGAAGACCGCAAAGACACCTTCAAATCACAGAGTGGCAGTGCAGCAGGGCACAGCATTCTCGAGCTGCAGGTGCTCAGGCCCGTCTGTGCCGGGGAGGGGGGGGTCGGGAGTACCTCTGTGCCAAGCACCAACGGTCCCCCAGAGAAATTTGGATCACTGCTTGAAGCCGTTGGTGGGGGGGCAACATCCTTTTCTGTCTGGCGCAAAGGTGGCAAACAGCAGACCCAAACACAGTGAAAAGCATAAAAGTCGGCATTGTTCAGGTCAGCTTCTGGTGCCAGTTTGGTACCCCCCCCTCTTGTCCTTCCCCACCCCAGGGAAGACGGTCCCCCACCACCCCATGGGGGACGGTCACCAAGCGACGCCCCCCCCCCCCCCGCACTACTGCCGTACACGCACATTTGCAGGCACAGAAATTGCAGCATAAAACGACAGAATGCAGCATAGGATGTGTTCCAAGGGCTGCCGATGTACGGAGACCTACTCCTTGACCGGCTCGGTGTAAACCATCACACTTGTCCCAGGGGGAAACATGGTTGTGCTATCAAGTTCCATTTCAGCGAAAGTGAGCAAAATGTCCTGCCATGAGTGCAAGGGATACAAGTGGCAGTGCCCCACAACACAGTCACCTCACAACAACACAATGAGCCGCAACGAAAATTTTTGGGTTGACCAAGTGACGGTCCACCCCCCCCCCGGGGGGGAACGACAAGGGGTGGGGAACGACAAAGGGGGGAGAGGGTACAGGTTGTGCAGCAGCGTTACAGGCATGCGGACCAGGTTTCTGTGCATATGAACCATCCCATTGTTTTACAGTTTCCCCCAAAACATGGTCCTCAAGGATGGCCCCTCAGTCATGGGAGTAGCCGTGGGAGTTGACATCAAAGAAGTGGGGAAATGATACAAAAAAAGACGACACAACACCCTGCGGCACAACAGGAGACATGTGAGGCTGTATGAACCCACCTAGAAAATGCAGGCCGCTGCGGCACGCTTGTTTTTTTTTTTTAACCCGAAACGATTGTTCCACCAAGTGTCCGCTGTGCGTGCACAGAGCAGTGCAACAGTTCGCTGACAGGCCAGGTGAAGGGTCAATCCCTCGGGCGCCCCTGTCCCTTAACCCAGTTAAGGTTGGCTGGCGGTTGGAACGAGTCATGCGCCTAGCGTCACCCCTGTTGGTCCCAAGTCGTGCGGCATGCCCCCACCAACGCCTCCCAAAATCTAGTGCTGCGGGATGCCGCGGCCGTTGGTGCTTGGGCCTGCACCCACAACCCAAACATAAGATCGCTGTAAAAGGGACGCACACCACCACTGCCCCCACCCCCCCCCCTCAGTCCGCGCCTTTCTTGGGCACTGGGCCTCCCATCCCCCTCCCACTCCCCTCTCGTGGGCCTCACATACACAGCGCCATCTCATGTCTACGGGTGCCTGCCCCCCCCCCCCCTGGCACAGTGTAGACCAATAAACCCAATCACCCGCACCCGGACGGCGGTATGATACCGCTATACATGTCTATGAGGGAGGCACTGGCCCCGCACACCCCTTCGGAGGCCCCTCCAGCAGAAGAAGCCCCACCGCTCAGCCCCCCCCTCACCCCCCCCCCCCAGATGATGGAGACCAGGGATGGTCTCCGGACCACCTCTGCTCAAAATCGAGAGGACCAGCACAGAAGCAGGAACACGGCGTCGTAGGCGCGAGGGTGTCTGTGACCCTGCGAGCCGGAAGGGACGTTTTCAGGGGGGGGTTAAGGGAACGGTGGGTGGTTGGGTCCAGCCCCCCCCCCTTCCCCCCGGTCCAGTGGTGCTGGGTTTTTGGTCTAAACTAATTGGCGCCAAAGGCGCCAGAGGAAATTTTTGATTGGCCGGGAGGGGGGGACCCAGGGACTTGCTTGAGCGGGGGGGGGGGGGGGGAGGGGGTCCAGGGGCCGCAAACACATTCAACAACAAAGAGCGGGTCTACCGCAGGGCAATAGCGTTCTCGAACCGTAGATGCTCAGTCCCGTTAGAGTCAACGCTCCCAAACATCTCTGCTATGTACATCTGGCTCATTCGTATGTACATTGCGTAGGTACTCGATATGTCATTGACACCTCCCTCTCTCATCCGGCGTTGTGTTGCTTCTTTGTTTTGTCCACCCAAAAGGGCCGACAAAAGGGCAGAGGGGGTCCAGGGAGGGGTCCCCCCCCCCTGCCGGAATCAAAATTAAAGCAAGTCCCTGGGGGGGAACCCCCCCCAAAGTGGTGCCGAGCTGGTAAAGGTGCCCTGGCTGCGAGGGACCAAGGGCACTTTATGCCGGAGCTTGGAGACCACCCAGTCCCTTACCCTCCCTTACCCCCCCTCGCCGCCGGGCCTCACCCCCCGCCCTCCTCCTCCTCCCCCTCCTCCCCCTCCTCCCCCCCCAACATCTGCCGCAGGACTTGGCAGGCGTCCGCCGCCCCCACGGCCAACTTCAGGTCCACGGCGCCGGAGATGGCCGTGGGCGCCGGGTTGATCTCGATGATGGGGGTCTGCCGCTTCTTCGCCGCCTGAACGGGGGCGAGGAGGTACGGCGAGTTGGCGCTGCTGCCGGCGGCCACCACGAGGTCGAAGGGGGCCCGCAGCACGGCCTGCGGAGGAGGGGGCGTGGGGGGCGCAGGGCGGGGGGTCGCGGGGGTACGCAAAGCGAAGGATGCGGGGAGACCACCGCCAGAGAGCTCTGGAAGGCTTTGAACCGGAGATTTCAAGAGCTGTTCAGTGTGTCTCAGGCAAACGCTGCTTCAGGGAAATGGGGGCAAGTGGGGGGAAAGGGCCGCGCGCGTGTCAAAAGAGCGCCCCACACATGCACGTCCCGGTCTGCGTATGTTCGGCAGTTCTCACGGCTGTTGAGGATCCACGGCTCTCTTCCGGTGGCTCATTGTTTTTTTGCTTTTTTTTGGTCAGACTCACGTGTGCCTCGTAAGTGCTCAGTCAGACGGACCGGATCATGCCGACAGTCTGAGTACAACGTACGTGTCCCGTGCGGACTAATTCACATGCCGCTTGCAGCGGTGGGACGTATGTTTGGACTCTGGATTCCTGTCACCTGAGGTATGCAGCTGTGGCTCTCCTCCGGTGGCTCATTGTTCAAGTTTGGCCGTGTGTTTCCGGCCACAGACAGCCGGCCTGCACTCTTGCACAGGGCTGGCACTTGATCGGCCAGGCCTCAATGGGGAGGGGGATATGGAATTACCCTGGGGAACTTGGGGGAAATGGGAGGGGCGTGGACAATAGTGGAACTTGAGGATGGGTGCCGCACTGGGGGGGGGGGGGTGACTACAACCGGTCCTGATGCGACCCAACCCCAAGCTATCTGTCAAAACTTTGGCCGCGAGCAGGTCACAAAGCGCTCCACACATGCACGTCCTGGTATGCATATGCAGCTATGTCCGGCAATTCCAGAGATATTGAGAAAGTACACTGATCCAAAACTTTGGGGGGGGGGGGGGGGGGGCAGTCAGGGGGGTCGCATACAAGGACCGGGCCCGGCCGACCCCTGTGCGGTGTGGGAATTGCCGTGTGCAGGCCTCAGAAATACCCGGACGAGGTGGGTGGTGATATACCCAGCAACGTACCCGTAATGTACCCAGTACCAGCAAAAATGGGGGGGAATGGGGGGAAATGGGGGGAAATGGGGGGGAATGGGGTGTTATGGGGGGAGGTGGTGGCAAAAAACAAAAATTCTGGGGCTAGAGTGGACTGGTTTGGTTTCCCTATCTTTCCCCATTTCCCCCCATTTCCCCCATTTTTCCTCCGGAGCTTTCACCAATGCACCCCCCCCCCCCGCCTCTCCGTGTAGCCTTGTTGCCAATCAGAACCATGTTTTTGGTCCTTTTCAGCCCGAAAATTCCCCATTTTACCATTGAGCATCCAAAATTTCCCACATTTTTCCTCATTTCCCCCCATTATCCCTAACTCAGCCCATTTCGGGGGTACGTGCACGGTAACATTCCGGAAACAGGTATTTCTGAGGCCGGTGCTGTCATGCAGTCACCACGGACCACCTTGTGACATGCACAAAGGGATGAGGTATGGCCTGATCAACAGCATTGCAGATCCCGCAACATGTGCAGATGTTTGGAACATGGGGCAGACGGAGATGTCTCACGAGGTTCTGGGGAACAGACAGCTCAACTCATCTTCTTTCGCTCTGACGGAACAAAAGATTGTAGACTAAACATGCTGTTTGCAACGTTTGCATTCTGCGCAGACGTGCTACCAGGGTCCGCCGGCCCAGACATGATCGGATGGAGCACTACCGAGCCACACGCTGGACACAGCACGTTCCTACTGAGTTCTAGAGGACTTGGTCGCGGGTACTACTGAGTGGCCTTTCATACGGGGCCGGTTGCTTCTAAGCACCAGTTTCCCTGCCGGACGCGAGTGGCATGTCTGGTCATGCGCTGTCCTCTCCGTCCGGCGAACAAAGCCACGCCGGGGGATGCGCCCGCTCGCTACACGGACCCGACCGCAGAGGGACGACCCCCCCCCCCCAATACCTGGAAGGAGGCGAGGGCGTCCGCCCCCCCGGTCTCCCCCAGAAGCGTGATGTCCGGCCGCAGGATGCCCGGCTCGCACTCGGGGCACGACGGGACGTCCCCCGGCAGCTCCGCGTAGCCCCCGACGGCCGCGCGGTACCCGCAGTGGGTGCACCGCAGGTCCCACAGGGTCCCCCGGACGGCGGCGACGTTCCGGGAGCTGGCGCGCTGGTGCAGCCCCTCGACGTTCTGCGTGCACACCCACACCGCGTCCGCGTCGGCCGCGGCCCAGGGGCTGTCGGGCCCCTGGGGCCCGGCGCGGAGCGCGGCGTACCAGGCCATGAAGGCGTGGGCGGCGCTGGGGCGGGCGGCCCGGCACCGCGCCTCCATCTGCCGGAGGTGGCTCCACGTGATCTCGGGGGAGCAGGCGAGGGAGTCCCGGGACAGCGCGTACTGCAGCTCCGCCGCCTGGGCGTCGGTCTGGGGCACCGGGAGCCCGGCGAGGCCGTAGAAGGAGCTCAGGCCCGCGTCGGCGGAGACGCCGGCGCCGGTGATGAAGAGGACGCGGCGCGCGGTCTTGAGGTGGGCGGCCGCGAGCTGCAGGTCCCACCACAGCTGCGACATCGGGCGCGGGGATGGCGGCTCAGGGTCGGGGCATGGGCTGCACAAAGGACGGCGGAGGAATGCAGGGCGTAGAGTTGTGGCCGGTGGGGCGGCCGGGTGGTTTCGGATGACGGTTGGTGCTTGTGGATCGCTACACCTTGCTGCTGGGATGGTATCGATGGTTGTGGGGGATGGATTTATGGAACTTAATGTGCTTGTTCAACTCCCGCAAATATGTTTTTGTTTTTTTTGGGGGGGGCCAAGCCACGATGAGCTGCCGGAGCTTGTTCATTAGAAGGCACTCGAGAAATCTCTTGGAATCAAGGATCAGAGCTGTCCAGTGCTGCGATTGTCCCACAAGACAGTGTGGTAGCGGACATTACACGTAGTGAGGACCTGCTGTATCTGATACCAGGGAATGCAGTGGGGTCTGCCACGCCCGAAGGCATCCCAGTGTGCTGCCGGGGCACAAAACAAACTGGAAGGCTGGGTAAATAGCAGCGGTGTGCTATGCACGGAACACTGGGATGGTCTCAATGGTTGTGGGGGGGGGGGCATTCATGGAACTTAATGTGCTTGTTCAACTCCCAACATGCAAACATGTGAAAAGGTTGATGTGGTTCTTCATGTAGACAGCACCACACAGAGGGTTGTGCAACCAAGGCTGCGCACGCGGCGTTTTCTCCCTTGTGGGGTGGCCAGGGTATCGTTGATGCCCTATCCCTATCCACTCGCAAGTGCCACAGGGGTTCACAGGCCCCAAATGGGAGTGATCATCAGAGTTCAAATCCTTCCCTTCCGGATTATCCACCCTCGCCTCGGTTGACACAATCCACGGTGCTTAGTGTGCCCTGACAGCCCACCTCTAGGGGTATTGTGCCGATGTGTCAATGTCGTGACAACATCCTCTTGGCCTCAACACACCCCTACCCCGAACATACAAAGCTCATGCACATTGTCTGTCGAATCTTGCACAGGGCATGGGGCCTGTCGGTGGCCTACAGCTGCGATCCTTCCCCGTGTACATTCAACTGTCACTCCCCCAACGCTACCTTCATGGGCTTCTGCCGCACAAGATCAAATGAGGGAGGTGGGCTGGCATACGTCCCCCCTGATGCACTGAACTCCAATTGGATGTTCAAGGAACCGGCCCCATTAAAACCGCTGGGCCGGGATCACGCAGGGTATCTGGCTCCATTCTCACCGGTGCCTTGGGGGAAATGTTTGCTTGGCACGCACCCGGCGCATGCCCGGCGCGCTACCTTTGTATCAAGTATCCTATCTCTAGCCCCAAATTTGTCCACACCATGGGAAGTCCCCCAAGTAGACAGCACTAGACCGCAAACCTCCCGTGCAAAGCACCTTGCATAAGCCGAAATATGAGAGTTCAACAACACAAAATGTCACTCCCACCACTTCCAACCATCACCCTTGCCATCACCATAAACTGGGTGCAAAGGATGGGCCAGATGCTTAGACATGCAAGAAGATACTCCAGATTGTTTGGTGAGAGGGGGCAAAAACAGGCACGGGTGGGGAATGGTAAAAAAAAGATGGCCGGCATGTACGGCGTGTGCCCGGTGCGATAATACTCGCCCTTGGTAGCCAGTGTTCCTTGGTGCAGCACCTGGGCAGCACACTTAGGGTAGGGGGGGCATCGGGCAATGTTTGGTTCATGGCCCATGATCAACTGGTGGATATTGTTTAGTCTAATCTTATCTTGCACGAAATATCCACGTCAGGGCTGCAGGCGCCATTCGGAAATGGCTGCATTGCATCCCCAGGGGAGGCAGTTTCTCAGAACAGAGTGCTGATTTGCATTCTGCGTGGGCCCAGTATCAGGCGGGGTCACTGTTACGAGAGTTAGGTGTCCAGTCTTTTGTGCTCCGTATGTATGTACCAACTCAATTCAGTCGCCCTCCACCGCCGCCGCTTTGGCAGCCGGTAGTTGATTATTTGTTGCGGGAGCACCCTGCACACACACACACACACACACACATACAGATACACAGGATGGACAGATGGACAGATGGACAGATCAGGTGCTGCCAGAACGGATGGTTGGTGGGGAAGGAGAGAGCAGAGGGGGGAATGTATGTTTGCCAGAACAATTCGGCAATGCACTGGCTCCTGAGTTGGCACCCTTTCTCGACCCATCGTGTTCCACAAAGTAGCATTATTGTTTGCAGAGCACGGAGATACTTGGAAGACAGTGCTGGCCATGGGAAAATACTACAAACTACAGTACGGAATACATGGCCAACAAAGTAAAAACATAGTACCATGCTTCCATTTTGCCTTGCACAATGCAAACCCGGAACGGCACCGTAGTCCCCCCCCCCCCTGTAATCCCCCACCCCTTGCAATCCCCCCCCCATGGGGGGGACTGTCACTTGGCCCAAAAATCATAGAAAACACTAGGCGCCCAAGGCGCCAAAGAAAATTTTTCTTCAGGTCACACTGGAACTGGCGGTGGGGGCGACCGTCACTTGGTGACCCCCCCCCCCCATGGGGGGGACCGGCCTAACATTAAGGGGGGGGGGGATTACAAGGGGGGCAGGGGGTATTTGCCATTGTAGATTGCAAACTCAAGGAAAGGAGAATTGGCAATATTTGAGGTGCATTTTCACTAGCCCCCCTGGTGGCTGCCACACCTCCGGCAAGCAGGCAGCACAACGAATGAGGGCTCTGGCATGGGCATGGGTCGTCAATGTAATTACACCCCATTGCTAACTACACCTGTGTCGCACAAGGCAGCAGTACCTGTCTTTTGCTCTTGCACACTGGTTTGCTGAGTGCTCTATGAGTGCTATTGATTTTATGCAAAATCTCCTTATGCAAGCACACGCATGCAACCCACTAGCTGGCAAGTGGCTGAAGGACCACTCAAGACTGCAGTGTTGCATGTTTGTACTCTCAAGGAAGGGCTGGTGATACACGATGCCTGTCAAAGTTGTTGAGGCAACGAGCCCCTGAAAGGCCCTGTCCCTGGCCCCCCCGCAGACCGGTCCTGGTGGCCCCTCAGCGGACAAAACCCATGCGCATGGCGTGTGTCGTGCACAGGTGCGCGCGCGTAGCCCCGCAAGACGTGATTGCCACCGCGTGACTTGTGATACCCGTGCATAGCACACCGCTGCGATTTACCCAGCCTTCCAGTTTGTTTTGTGCCCCGGCAGCACACTGGGATGCCTTCGGGCGTGGCAGACCCCACTGCATTCCCTGTTATCAGATACAGCAGGTCCTCACTACGTGTAATGTCCGCTACCACACCGTCTTGTGGGACAATCGCAGCACTGGACAGCTCTGATCCTTGATTCCGAGAGATTTCTCGAGTGCCTTCTAATGAACAAGCTCCGGCACAAGTCGCCACTGCACATGCCACGGTGCAGTCACGCCAGCCGCGGGGTTCAGTCCGTGACAGCCGCGGGGTCAGATTGTTTCTCCGTTCTCCCTTTGGCCCAACACACCCCTACCCATTCTCAGCTCCCTTCACCCTGCAATATGTACGGGCAATTACAAAACACAAACACTCTGCCATCGAACTTGTCCAGTCCGCGCATCATACCACTCAGGCATACACCCACAAAGCCTTCCACTGCAGAAAACAACAGACCCTTGGCCCCCGTTTCTGCACGGGTCAGAAGTCAAGTGAAACACGGTAGTCCATTTGGGTCAGTGCGCCATCAGCCGTACGGCCAAACCCAAGGGACGCCCCCCGGGCTCTGACACTGCGGAGGGCAGCTGTCGACTGCACTTGAAAGGCGGCTGGTGGTCATTCCGGGGCCTGTGGAAATACTTTGCGACGCAGCGGTGGTCTGTGGCGGGGCACGAGGCAAAATTCCCGACGAATGGCGCGTACGAAGTGGGGGCCAGCGCTGCGTATCACTGCCCCGGGGGGCACCGTTGTGCGGCCCCTAGGCACACTGTCGTGCGGCCCCGACACTTGTGGCGCGGGTATCGGGGACAGTCCTTGGGGCGCCCCGGACCCCAGGGCAAACGGCGCCCAGACGGCCAATGTCGGCCGATTTCCGGCCGCCGGGACGGCTGATTTGGCCCATTTTGGTCATTTTTTGGGGCGCTGAGACCCCCGATTTTGATCAAATCTGGACCACCGAGTCGGCCCATTTTGGTTTGTTCGGGTGTGCCAACGCGGTCCACTTTGGTCAGTTTGTGGGACCGAACGTGCGCGGGAGCCGGCAGGGCCCTTGCCGTGGCCGATGGCCCCCCTGGCCACCGCATCTCCGTGCGCTCGCCCGGCGGCCCTGAACGGCACCCCTGCGGACGGCCGGGCTCCCACACGGCGGGGGAGGCGGGCTGGGGGATGGGGGTCAGCAGGGCCCATCCCCCGGGTCAAGGTCAGGGCCCGGGACCACAGTCCCGTGGTGACTCGAGGGGGGTGGGGTTAGACCAGGGCTGGCGGTGCGGGGCATGCGGGGATACCGTGGCGGCGTTTTCGTACAGCGCCCATTATTACGGTGGGTCTCCCGGGAACACCCCTGCAAACCACCCCCCTACAGAAGCGTGCACCATCCTTTCAACACAGCATCGGGGGTGCAGAATTCAGGACCCTGGGACCCGTGGCTACCGGCGGTGGAAAACGGCCGACGTTTCGCACAGCGCGCGGCGCGCTCCCCAGGCATCGCTCCGTTGGCTAGGGCATGGGGGGGGGGGGGGTAAGACCTAATGAAGGTGAGCTACGGCATGGGGGGGGGGGGGTAGGACCTCGTTAGGATGGGCTAGGGCAAGGGGTGCTGAAAGTGCACATGGCATATTCACCCTGAGGTCAGTCAATGTCCTGCTCAGCCGCGTTGTGGATATCCAGATCCATGTGCATATGTGCCGAGGAACGAACTGCATTAGGACTCTGAAGATGTTGACACGTGTTAAAAAAAAGGACCCCAGATGAACACCTGCAAGAAGACATCCGAGAACGGGGACAACAGATTCGTCATCAACACCTACGCACTAATTTGGCAGCCCCATGGCACAGACCCCGATCTGGAGGATGACGAGTCTGAGTGTGAGTGTCACGTGCCCTATCAATGCACCTGCAACACATGGGATAACCTGTACGCCGGTGTTCATGGGCATTCGACTGGGTTTGGAAGGGCACGTGGGCAGAGAACAGGGCGCCGAGGTCAAGGGGTGGGTTTGACTGGATAGGGGTCCTGGGGCCATGGGACGCGCCCCGTGCAGCGGCGGTGCCGGGGCGGGTGGCAGGGCCGCCCGGGCCCGCGCACACGACCGTCGGCACAGGCACTCGGACCGCCCCGTGCGATGCAATGCGGTGGACTGCAGTGCACGGGGGCTTGCCGCAGCGGGTGTCGGGGGGAGGGATCAGGGGGAGAGGTCAGGAGATACCGCGTGAGGCGGCACCGTTGTCTGTCCCGGCCATGCGCACGGGGCCGGGGTGGCACAGGTTGGGTCACGGCATCCGACACCATCTGTTGGGGGGGGGGGGGGTTGTCTGGGGCCCTGGCCAGCCCTGCCCCCCCCCCCCCCCACATCAGAAACATTTTCCTGCAGCAAAAATGACAGTTATCAAAGGGGCCGGAAATTTGAGGCCGATTTTAGGCACAAAAACCTTTTTTGGCCTCTGACCCCCCCCCTCCCCCGCCGGGGGATGCTACGTACGAACTCCCAAACGGAAATCCGCGTCCATGCGCTTCAACGCAATGACCCGAATGCGTATGCCCCCCAGGCCCCCTGTCCCAACACGCACCCGGTGCTGGTTCAGGAGGCGAAAGTGCTGGTTTGGACAGGCCCGTGGTACTGTGCGGCACGTCCCACGGAACACGCGTTGCAGACCTCAGCCAATCCGACTCCCTCATGACTACAAAAGGGGGTCCAATGGACCGGTGCGCACACCAGAACACAAAAGCACATGGCAGTACACCAACGCGCCGCCACCCACACCCACCCGTCCTGCAGCCCGCACAAAGCCAAACCACATTCTCTATTGCATGGGAACCGCAAAACCGATGCTTCCAAAAAGACCCAAAAGTGCGGAGACACGGGGTCGCCGTGTTCGGACAATCCCGTGTTAGGACAAGACGGGGGGGGATTCATCATTCGTGAGCAATTCTGTAAACAATCACACAGCTCTGACGTCCGCCCGTGGGGGACCGGATAATCCACCGAGAACACTGCGGCGTCCACATGGACAGCCAACAGGACCTATGGGCATCAACACCTCCGGGGCCACTGCAGAGGGACGGTACAGCCGTTGCTGAATCCCGATGGTCTGCTCCAAAGATGTGGAGCTCCCAAAACCTAAGGCCAAGTGCTTCGTCATGACATTGGGGGGGGGGGGGGGGGGCTGCGCGTGCTGAGTGTAGGCCGTGCATCCGTTGGGGCGCTTTCACTGGGCATTGTCACACAAGAGGCTATTGGATGCCCCCGGGAGGTGGTGACCGCAGAGGCAAAGGAAAGTGACACGCTGCCTCTCCGTCCGGTGCATTGCCGGGCGAGCCCCGGCAACGGCCGTTGCCTGACGACGAGGGCCGGGACGGGGCGGGCGCCGGGCACCGCCGGAGGTGCAGGGGATGTGGAACGGGCCCCACGGGGCGAAGGGGCCCCCTGAGGTACCACCCCCCCTTTGCCCCCATCGAACGAGGGGCACAGACTCCATTGCACGTCCCGGGGGGCGTGGGGCGTGTTGCGGACAGCGCCATCCATGAGCCCCCCCCCCTCCGGGGGTGCCGTGTGGGCCTGACGCTGGCACTGCGCCCCCGGCAGCCCCATGGGGCCACCCGCCAACTGATGGCACATGACGTCGCAGATGCCACGGCGGGGGCACTCCTGCGACCCAGGGCGGTGCTCAAGGGGGAAATCAAAAGGTGTTCGAAAACTGCAGTTGTGCAAAAAAACCAGATGCAGCTCATATGTTCAACCATGTTTGGTGGCAATTGGCGGTTGGCGGTTGGCCGTTGGTGGCAAGTGGCGGCTGGCGGTTGGCGGTTGGTGGCGGTTGACGGCAGTCAGTGGTTGGTGGGGGTTGGTGGTATGTGGTTGGCGGTTGATGGCAGTTGGCAGCGGTTGGCGGTTGGCGGCTGGTGGCAGTTGGCGGCGGTTGGTGGTTGGCAATTGGTGGTTGGTGGGGGTTGTTGGTTGGTGGTTGGCGGTTGATGGCGGTTGGCGGTTGGTGGCGGTTGCCAGTTGGCGGTTGGTGGTCCCTGGGGGCGGTCCTTAAGGGCTGTGCTCAGCAAAAAAAATTGGGTTCCTTAAGGGCCCCCCTGCTCCAACCCCCGCGGCCCTGCCCCGTCCGTGACACCCCCCACTACTCCGCCCCCAGCTCCGCTTGAGCCACTGCAACTACTACAGAGGCCGAGGGACGAGGGGCGATAAGCGATCGTAACACGGCCCCGGGGCCCGGCCCAACCCCCGTTTAGGCCAGTGCTACTGCACCCGCCGAGGCCGTCGCAAAGGTGAGGCACTATGGACACGATTTCGACACATTTGATGCCAAAGGTCCCCCCGGATGATGCCTCCCCCGCTCCGCCACCCCCAAAGGCGAGCCGCGGGACGGAGGACGTGGTCCGTGCCCTTTGCCTTCGCCCGCCCCCCCCACGGGGGGCCCTCGGCCGCCCCCCGTGAGCCACCGCCCCACCGCCGCCGCTGCGGAACGCCCTTTGCACACAAATGCACTGATTCGTGCCCAAAGCACCTCCGGTCCCACGCCCCTCCGCCGAGGGCCTGTGGGCGATGGGGGAGGGGGGGGGGGCACGCAGGACCGCGGCGAAGCAGCACATGTCCGCCCACAAGCCCCGCCCCCCCCTCCGGCGACCCCCCCCCAGGCCCACGCCTCCGCACTACCCCCACTTTGGGGGAGGGCGCCCCCCCCCCCCCCCAAACGCAGCGCCCCCTTCCCCTGCCCCCCCCCCCCCCCCAAACACGCGACAGACACGTGGAGTGCCCGGTCAAATGCAGCCCCTTCTCCCCGAACTCCCCGACACTTTTGAGTGGCCCCCCCCTCACATCCGCGAGGGGTCCAAGGGGAGTCCAGACAGGCCCCACGCCCGGAGGTGCAATCACATATGCCTCTCGCCAGGCGCCACAATGTGTGGGCGATCAAACGGGGCCAGACTTGCCACCAGCGTCTGCCGGCTCAGACACGATCAGATGGAGCAGGGTCCTACTGAGCCACACGCCGGACGCAGCACGTTCCTACTGAGTTCTGGTGGTGCGGGGGCGGGTATTACTGAGTGGCCTGTGATACGGGGCCGATTCCGACTCAGCACCAGTTCCCCTGCCAGACGCTCGTGGCATGTCTGAACGGGGCCCTCAAACGGGCACCACGGCACGGCATAGGGCTTGAGCCAAGGATGTCAAGCTGGACAAGGCCCCCAATGGGCTCCACCTTCGTAGGTGGTCCCCCAGCACTTTGGCAGGGGGGGGCGGTAGACTGGTTTTGGCCCATAACTGCACAGACTTGGCAGGGCGCCTCCCGACTTGGCGCCGCAAACCGCCATCGGTGCGTCGGAGGCTCAAGCTCTGGATTTGGGAAAGGGGTGTGTTGGTCCAAAAGATGGCTAAAGTAGAGTAGAGCCCGAAGCGTTGGGCTAGAGATATTGGCAAAACCGAAACGTGAAGTGATGCGTCCTTGTGCAAAGAAAAATGGTCGTTTTTTGTTGGTGACAGCCCCGTTTGCGGCGGTTGGACCAGCGGTTGGGGGTACAACGCGGTTGGACGGCCGTTGGGGGCGGCGGGGCAGGGCCGCCCCCCCACCCCCCCTCGTCCCGTCCGGAGGCGCCATCACAGCGACAGCAAATCGACGGCTTGGCTGAGCTTCAACCGCCGCTGCGCGCGCGCCGCCCCGTCCGACGGGTCCCCCTTGGGGCTGCGGCTCAGCACCGGAAGTTGCACGGCGCCGCCGGAGTCGGAGGACCCGCTGCGCGGCAGCTCCGGCCCCACTTCGACGTCCAGCGTCGGGCGCGGGGGGCGGGCGGCCAGTGGCTCCCAGTCGCCGCCCCCTCCCCCGGCGCGCAGCCACTGGGGGCTCTCGAGAAGCAGATGGAGGGGCGTGGGCTGTGCGGACGGGGGCCGGGGGGGCGGCGCGGGCGAGTGGGCCCGCACCAGCGCCGCGGCGGCCGGCGACAGCGGGCGCGTCGCGTGCGCGGGTGACCCGGAGCGGCGCGTGAGGGCGGAGCCGGGGCGGCGGGGCGCGGGGCTGCAGTCGGGGGGGGCGAGGGGGGCCGCAGCGGGGGACGCGGGCCGCAGGGCCGGGGCGAGGGACGGGGACATGGCGCGCGCGAACTTCGCGGCGCGGGGGGACAGGGACCGCGCGGCCCCTGCGGCCGGGGCGGCCCCTGGGGCCGGGGCGGGCGGGGGTGACATGGGGCGCGAGAGGGAGAGGGGGCGGCCGAGGGAGGAGGGCGAGGCGGGGCGGGGGAGGGCGGCGAGGGGCGGGGAGAGCGCGCGCGCGACGCCGGCGGGGGCGGGGGAGCCGGGGCGGGAGGCCCCCCGGGGGGCAGGCGAGGCCCGGCAGGCGAGGGGCGGGGAACGGGACTTGGGCCGGCGGCCGGGCGGTGGGGGGCTCGCGGGCGGCCCGGCGCGCACCGGCCCGGCGCCCGGCGGGAACACGGCGGCCGCGGCGAAGGGGGGGGCGTCGGGGTCCAGCGGGGAGGAGTGGGCGGAGTCCGGCGCGGCGCCGTCGAGGGCCCTGAGGTCGATGGAGGTGAGGGGGGGGGCGCCCCCTTCCCAGCCGCCCAGGGCCCGTCCCCCCGGGTGCGCCCATGGGGGGGGCTGCTCCCAGCCGTCGGGGGGGGCGCGCGCGCTGTACAGCTCCAGCGCGTCGAACGAGCCGGCCCGGGTGACGCGCGTGCGCGCCGCGCCGGCGCGGCCGCGGGGGGGCCCGGCGGCGCGGCGCAGGGGCGGCGGCGGCGCGGCCGGGTCGCCGTCGACAAGGGAGTGGCTGCGCGTCGCGTTGCTGGAGCGGCTGCGCCCGGACGAGCCGATGAGGGCGGTGGTGGCGGTGAGGGAGAGGGACTGGAGGTCGAGGGCCCCGGCGTTGGGGGCCTGCGGGAGGGGGGCGGGGGCGGCGGTGGGGGCGGGGGGGACGTGGTGTCGGGGGGAGGGCGTTGTGCAGGAGACGGAGGGGACCAGGGGGTCCGCCGCGGCCAGCGCAGGGGCGAGGCCGGCGTCGAGGCTGAGGCTGCAGGGGGAGCGGGGGGAGCGGGGGGGGCGGGCCCCCGGGCCGTGGGAGTTTGAGGGGGGGCTGGGGTCGGCGGGGCGGCGCTTGATGTACAGCCGAGTGCCCTGGCAGCCGGAGGCCGGGACGCCCTGTGCGGACCGCATCTGAAGAGCGTGCGCGCAGGAGTGCATGTGCGCGCGGCATGCGCATGCGCATGCGCATGTGCATGTGCATGTGCAGGTGCGTGCCGCCCCCCGCCCCCCCCCGCCCCCTTGTCGTGATTCAGGGGGCACACGTGCAAAAACACGGGGTCGCTGTGTTTGGCCATAGAACGACGATGGCCATCACCCCACGGGATCACTCCGGGAACTCTCTCGGTTCACTGTGACGAATACAGCGCCGGAGGCACCGCCACAGATTGTTCACAGAATGTCCGCAGATAATGGTACGCTCAGAGGCAGTGGCTCAGCTGCTCAGTCCTCACTTCATCAGCCCCCAGTTCAAAGCCTGAGGATCATACGTGCACATTCACCCTCTGCCTCTTACGCACTGGAGGCGCCATCACCAAGTGTCCAGAGCATTGTACAGGCTGTTGCGCCCAGGCCATGCTCTTGAGTAGCCCAGCCCTCCCTGACTCTGATATACCACACCCACCGTGTGTCACTGACATCTGTGCTACACCCTGAGTCGTCCGACGTCGAGCAGAGCCGCCAGGTGTCGCGGACGGCCGTACTGAACCCCGAGCTCGACCCCCCCACCCCCCCCCCGATGACCATGACCCACTGCACATCGACTCCTGTTCACTGCAGTGCCCACTGTCCTGGGCCTCCTCCTCATCCGAGCACATGTCCACCAACCCCAGGGCCTCCCACTGTGGCTCCGTCCGCGCCTTCTTCGGGAATGGGCCTGCGCTGCTAACCCATCCGCCCACACGTTGCCTTCCACTCCCACGTGCGAAGGCACCCAGCGGATTTGCAGATCCGCTCCCGCCTGCCCTCTCTCGCTCCCACAGAATGTGTTCCCACAGGTCCCTGCGCCCCGCCTCCCCACCCGGTGTGCGCCACCCATGGCGGTGCCACTTCGGCGACCAGTTGACCATCCCCCTGTATAGATGCAGCAAATCCAAGACCACCACGAGCCGCTCCCCCGGCTTGCGCTGCAACAGGGCATGCACCCCTCGTAGTTCCCCGCGGCTAACACTCTGGCGCTCCGTCACAGGAACATGCGCCGCGAAATTGTGGTGCGACCAGTCCCCATAGAACACCCGATAGCCTGCTTGCATCCACCCCCGAACCTGTTTGGTTTGGCTGATCCATCCATATACGCCCCCATCCAACCCTGTGCAAGCGGCTGTGTTACTTCCTTCATGGCTGCATTGTGGTGTGTGCCAAACTTGGCCTCTTTTTCCGCCAACGTATCCACCGGTTCGACTGGTTGTGGTGTCCTGGGCCTGGATGGCTCCGCTTTAAACATTCTCGGCATGTCACGATTGCCAAACCCACCATCCAGCTGCCGAATCAAATGCTGGAGATCGCAGCGGGGGGCATGTCCCTCTCCGATCTCCGGCACCACAGAATGGAAGCCCAACCCGCAATCAACTCATCGAGCACAGGCGGCACCCCCTGGTACTTCGCCCTGCAACGCAAATTCCACTGACACTTCAGTCCTGCCCATAGCACCAGCCCCTGGGGTGTGGGCAGGGATAGCACGGCGTGCTCATGCAGCAACCGACTGGGCTCCACTGCCTTGCCGTCACTGACTGCTAGACCGAAGGCCCGGGACACGGTGTCAAACATGAATGCGCTGATAAAACAGTCGGACAGGCAGGGGGGGGGGGATGCAAGTTGAGACTGCAAAAAATGCGATGCAAAGAAAACGAAAATAGATGCATTTGCACCCCCCTCCCCCCTGGGAGAGGCCCATGTCATCGTGCGGCGCGTGCCACGGAACACATGTTGCAGACATGAGCCACCCCTGCCCCTCAAAACATGACAACACAAAGCACTTCTCTTCATGTGCACAACCCGGGCACCACTCCGTTGCTTGGACTCTGACAGGCACCGCCTAGACCCCGCTGGCCTGGCTGCACCCCCCCCCCCCCCGCACCCGGGCTCCCGTACCTCCCACAACGCGGGCTGCGACAGCGGCGACTCCTCCCCCAGGCCCATGCTCTTGATGGCCGCCTCAATGGTCTGCAGGGGCCCCTGCATGCCCAGCAGGCCCGCGAAGGCCGGCTCCTGCCCAGCCCCAGCGCCGTGGCGGAACAGCCGCGCGCGCGGCGACTCGCCCCCGCGGTCCCCAGTCTTGATCGCCGCGTCCGGGGCCGGCCAAGGGCGCTCCGGGGCCTCGGGGCCGTGAGGCAACGGATACTCCGCGCCCGATAAAGCCCCCGCGACACAGGCCACGCGGTCGCCGCTCAAACCGGTGCTGATTGTTGCCTTGAGTTCGCCCGTTGGGCCATCTGCGCCCGCCGGGCAGGGGGAGGAGGGGTCCGGCGTCGGGGGGAGGCGCGCCCGGTCCGGGACGGGGTCCTCAGCGTGGGCCGCGGTGGCGGGGGGCGGGGGGAGGGCGTGGGCATGGGACGGGGACGCGGGGTGGGCCCAGATGGGGGCAGCCGCAACGTCGGTCGCCGTGCGGATGGAGGCGGCAGCGGTGGTCACGCAGGCCCCGCTGCTGCGCAGGGAGGGCGCCGCCTCGGGGGCGGCGGGGGCGACGGCGGGGGTGGCGCGCGCCCCGATGCGACCCGCGGCAGCCATGGTGAGGGTGCGGCCGGGTGGCACAGGGGCGGCACACAGAGTTCGATGAGGTGCAGGCGCAGTGGCTGATGGACAAAGGTGCGGGGTCAGGGAGCAAGAATTGACGATGGATTCGGGGGTGTTGGAGGAGGGGTTCGCCATAACCAGCGATGGCCGGTACCCTCCAGGATGACTCCGGCACACACAATAATACTGCAGGTCTAAAGGGGTGGCTGCACACCGCGCGTACACCGCGTGCGCAAGGTGTGCGCTGTTGGATGAAATCTACCGCCAATGGTCCCCCATCAGAAGCCCTCAAAATAGTGTCCCTTTGCCCAGCATGCTACCTTTGTATCAAGTATCCTGGTTCTAGCCTTAAGTTTCTCTTCACCTAGGGAAGTCCCCCAAGCAGCACGGGCGGCAACTACAATCGGTCCTGATGTGACCCACCCCCCGGCTATCTGTCAAAACTTGGGGGGGGGGGGGTCGGCGGGAGGGGGGTGTATTGGTAGCTCGGCGAGGGGGGGTCCCAAGAGGGGGGGGGTGGCGCGCAACCCACTACTACCAAACATGCATACCTCAAGGGTGTGTGTGTGTGTGTGTTTGGGGGCATGGGGGTATAGAGGTATGTGTGCGATAATAGCGATTTGTCGTCTTTGCCTTTAGTCTTTAGGGTCTTAAGGACCAAAGGCATAGTACCCCTCTCAACGAAGCATGGGACAAAAAATTTGGCGCCGTTGACGCCATGGGCCCCGCACCGCTATCTTTCAAAACTCGGGGGGGGCTGGGGGGGTCGCATACAAGGACCGGGCCCGCCCCCCCCCCCCCCCCCGTGCCAAGTAGACTGCATTGGACCGGAAACCTTCCCCACAAAGCACGGAATGGCTACATCACCCTTGCCTTCCCGGGGGTCCCCAATAGAAGGGGGACCAAATTAGAAGTGGCTACATCACCCCTGCCTTCTTGGGGGCAGATTTTTTGGTGAGGGGGGGCAAAAATAGGCACGGGTGGGGAACGGTCAAAAAACGATGCCCGCCGCGTGCCTGGCGTGCTAACACTACAGTCCAAACAGTCCAGCAAGGCTCCGTCACAGATTGTTTGTGATGCCCAGAAAGGCGCCACAGGCGACCCCACCCATTTGGTGTCAGGGCAGAGTCGATAGGCTCTGTCAGGATTACTCCCTGTTACCTTCTCTGGGCCTCTGCGGGGTGGACAAGTGGAGGGGGTGGTCGGGCTGACTCTCCTCCTTGGAGGACCGCACTCGCAGTGTAGGTCAGGGCAAGGGTACACGAGAATCATTGCCCTATGAATCAACTTCCACGTCACACAAATTGTCATCGATGTCAACGATGCCCATCAGACCGTGAAGAGGCATCTGGTGCAGAGGAGGAGGAGGAGGGTGAAGATGACGAGGACCCTGGCACCAGCGATGGACACACATGGGCACTGAAGGAGTCAAATGTTTGTTTTCAATTCTAACAAATCCACTTGTTGGCTGCATTGGAAACGTAGGCAGGGGATTAGTGCCCTGGGGGGAGGGCCTTTGCGAAGTTCTAGTGACTTCAGCAAAGCACCTCAAAGAGTCCCCCTCTCCCCTCCCCTCGCTTGCACAAACACAGGTCTGGTTCAGTAAAAGTGCGGAAACATGGGGTCGCCGTGTTTGGACAAGCCTGCGTTTGCACGCGACACATCCCATGGAACACACGGTGCAGACATCACCCAAACTAGCCCTCAACACACCGCAATACAAAGCAGTCTCCTCATTTACACAACTCAGGGACCAATCAGGGTCTTGCATTCTGATTGCTGGGGACAGAATAGAACCCCTTGCCAACCTTGCGCCTCATCTTGAAATGTGAACACGATTGCCTTTTGGGGCGGGCAGAGGGGCAACCCAGCAGTAAACACGGAGTTGTTCATGACGACAAAATGGCGCCCAATAGGCCAGTGTATACACCACAACACAAGAGCAGATGCAATTGCAGCTAGACCCACACTTTGACATCCGGCTTGACCACTCCGAAAGCCTGCACCAAGCTACAAACAACATTTCCTTATCATCGGAACCACAAAAACATGGTTAAGCAAACTGAAAAAGTGCGGCGACAAGGGGTGGCCGCTTTTGGATCTGCCCGTGGTTGTGCAGGGAGGTTAGAAGGGAGTACACTGCATATATGTGTGGCATGTAATGATAACCCCCATCATGCAGGTGGCAGGAGGACTTTACAATTTGAAATTTGATTTCTGAGTGGTCACAATATCAAGATAAAACAGGTCTTGGAAGTCTATTGCCTTCGGCAAGTCCACATAGCAGGAAATTGCTCCACGCAATGTCCCACCCAGTGAACCCACTGTTTGGCCTGAATCAGGGCTGATGCAGCGCAAAACAGGTGCATGAACGGGGAGCCATGCACCCATAGGCCCATGGGCTCCCGAAAAATTTATTTGGGGGGTTGGGGGGCCTTTGGAGCGCCTTTTCCAACCCCCCCCCCTTGGAGGGGGGCTCCAAGGGCTGGCTCTCTTTTTTCCACGTTTCTCAGGCATATCCCATGACAAAACCACTGGCACTGTCACAGTCTGTCACTGTGTCACGGTCACTGTGTCCCTCCAAGGGGGTGGGGGGCTCCGCCTGTGGTTGTCAGCCGTTCTACCCCCCCCCCCCCCTACAAATAAGTGGAAGCCAAAAATTTTCAAACATTTGTATTGAGGAAATGAGCTTGTGGCCCTTGGAGCCCCTTTTCAGCCCCCCCCCCTCCCCTGAATGTTGGGGGGGCTCCAAGGGCCCCACCCGCCCCCAAGTAACATTTTCACCTGCCATGAACAAGGAGCAGGGTCTCATTGGTGCTATATGGCCCCCTATGGGTCTTTAGGCACGCCCAGTGTGTCCACAGGCACCAGACGCCAAGAACATGAGAACATGTTAGCATGCAGCCGAAGCCTGTGCGCGGGGATATCCATTAGCACACTGTGTCCGTCTCAGTGCATGCCTAACCCAGGTCATGATACACTCGTATCTTCTGTATGGACTCCTCGAAGCAATGGTGGAGTTGCCGGGTATCTGGGGTTCCCCCCATCAGCCCCCTTGTGAGCCCCACTAGTGAGGACTTCGCCATTTTCTGGCTGCCATAGATGCCATGGATCCTTGATCCGGGCCTAAGAGCTCTCTTTGAACTTGATGGACAACTTGAGTCAGAAACAAAATTTTTTTGGCTGCCACAATCAGCTTGTAGAGGTTGTCAGATGAAAGGTAGGCCTGCCGTATATGTGGGACGTTTAGGGCCTATTCGCACGCCATAGCCCAAGGGCTGAGGTTGCCAGCCCAACCCCTTGTGAAACCTTTTTTTGTCCAAGCCGTATCCCCCAATGAGATTTTGGGCCCCTAGAGCCCCCAAACCTGGAAAAACCTTTTCTTTGGTGGGGGGGGGGGGGTAGACAAAACTTGGTGGCCCATTTCAGCCAGTAGGCATTGATCCAGGGCTATATAGATCCCATTCAAGTTTCTTCTTTGAACCAATGGTGAGACCCGGATCCTATGTTAAGCCACGCTGGAGCCTTCTGGCCAATGGCATGGATCGCGGGTCCTATCTCCAGGTATCCCGAATCAGCCCACCCATGGGACCTCACGGGTGAGGGCTTGGCTCTTTGCAGGCTGTCACTTGGCTGAAAAACACACGTTTTGGGGTGAACCCTGACCTCCTCAGGGGGGCCTGGGGCCGGCAGTGGCAATGATTGCTTGCGCAAATTTGGTACCACTCACATCAACTGAACTCACTTGTAGGCACAGAGCAGTTGATTGGAGCGCAGCAGCAGAGCTGATATACTCACTGGAATCTGTCGATAGTTTGGCACTTTGAAGGGCAACCTGTGGCCATGTGTGCGGGCCAAATCTGTCTGCAGCAGAACTCTTGGTCGGAATGGGTGGGTACTGGCGACCCTGGCCTCCTTGACATCTCGTCCAGCTCGACTGTTGGAGCAACTGTGCATCAACGTCCACAGCCCGTTGCTGCCTGGTGTGCACACACACTCTCCCTGTTTCTCTTCCCGTTTGTTCACCTTCATTACCCTCAACCCCAACATATCTCTCGGGGACGTTCAGAATATGCCAACTTTCTGGGTTTTGGCACTTTTCGGCAGTTTCTACAACTTTTGCTTCCATGTGCAAACATGTCGTCACTTGGGGGGGGGGGGGGTATGTGTATACTTTTTGAAATCTGCAAGAAAACGCCATTTCAGAAATGTATGGGTTGGGGGAGGGGGGGGGGGTTGCCATTTTCCAGCGTAGCACAACACATTGGACGGTGCACACAAACATGGCACTGCACCGTTCATCCATTTTTATTCAGAATCACTGTCACTGTCAGCATTGCCTTTTTCAGGCAGGGCTGGGACCCCATTAGGGCAGACATCCCCCTGTTTGTGGACAGGGACATGTTTCTTCAATTTTATGAGAGGGCCCCCATGAACTTCAGCATCTGTCCATGCCGTCGCATCGCCCAAAGCATTCTTTGCCACGAGTTTGCACGCCACCCCTCCACCAGATGTGCTTCTCCGCCTCTTCCGCTCCCACCCCAGCACCGGTCTGTGAGCCTTTTAAACGCCCACTTCGAATCCAGTGCAAATGGCCGCAAATTGTCCAGTGCTGTGGCTGCTCTACTATTGGTTTGCTTCTAGCGGCGCGTAGAGCTTGATTTTCGCTTCAAATTCCTCCTCTCTCTCGCACCCTGTTCATTCAGCCCTTGATGAAAATTCACCTGTGCTTGGATTGACGCATGGTGGCGGCGGTAGGACAATCAGCTTTGCCTGCCGTGCCGCAATTGTGCCATTTGTGCCAATCGTGCCACCTCTGCGCAGAGCCCGCAAAACCCTCCCTTAATGGCCATTGAAGTTAAGGCTCTGAAAACAAAGACATTAACCGAAACAATCGTTGCTAATGCACCTAGATGGACGACCGGAGCCTCCCGCTTGTAAAGCCGCGGGTGAGTGCCCGAAGCCCCATGCCCCCTTACATGACCCAGTGCAATACACACACCTGTGCCTACGGCACGGACCACAACAAAGGATCCACTGCCGTCATGTGTGAACCATGCCTTTTGTATGTGCCTAGATGCTGGCACACGTGCCCTGAGGCATTTGCCAGTGCTCAAGCAAGTGCATGTGTGGGTGGGTGAAAGTCACCCAGGGGTCAGAGTTGTCACAAAGGGACAGTTTGTTGGAGAGCGACCACTTGGATTAGGGCTCTCATGACAATGGGGATGTTGATCTACTCGGAGTTTTCTGCTGCGAAGAGCAGCAGGCCGCAAATGCCGTCGGCACGCGATTTGCATGAAACCCGACCCCGTTGTGCGATGCCCACGACGGAAGGACTCGCAGATCCCACCGTCTACACCTGGGGGCACAAGACCTGCAGAGGCCTGCACGCAGAAGACAGCTGTGGTAAGCTGGGGGATGATTGTTCAGGCCTCGCGATTTGCGTTCCGAAGCTTCGCAGGGTCGTGGGAAAAATTACGCCCTTTGGCCCCGTGCGTCGCACGCGCTATCACAACGCCCCTCGCCCGCGCGCGTCATCATCACGCCTGTCGCCCGCGCGCGTCATCATCACGCCTGTCGCCCGCGCGCGTCATCATCACGCCTGTCGCCCGCGCGCGGGGCCGCCACTCACTCACAGATCGACCTTCGTGAACGGCACCCCGTGACTGGGAGCCGGAGCATGATAGGGCTGGGGGGTGCGGGCTGGGGGCTGAGGGGACCCCGTGCGGACGGGGATCGCAACATGAGTCGCGAGCCCTGCGCCGCACTGCGGCTGCAGAGCAGCAGACGGGGCACACGGCGGGGGGTCGCCCGGTGCCAGCGGGAGGCCCGCGCAGACGACATCGTGGGGGCCGTGCTCGCGCGCAGTGCGTGCCGCGCCGGCCCCGCGCACCTTCGCCCTCGTGGAGCGGGCGACGGTTCGGGCTGCGAGCCCCAGCGCTGCCAGGAACAGCAGCAGGAGGAGCAGCGGGAGGCCCAGGAGGTACAGCATGGCATTGGCCCGCGAGTGCCGGGCCGGGGGGGGAGGCAAGGCCGGGGAGGCGGACGGGGACGGGGCGAGGGCCGGGGCCGGGGATGGGGACGGGTCCGGGGCAGGGGGCGGGGGAGAGGCGGGGGGCGGGGCCAGGGTGAGGTAGCAGAACGCCGCGGGGCTCGACGCCGCGATGCCCAGCGCGCACCCGGGGCACCCCGCGACCGCCACGCGGGCCCGGATGTCCGCGCACTGGGGCTACCGCCAGCGCAGCACCACCGCGGGGCTCCCGGGCGCCGCGGCCACCGCGACCCGCAGGGCGCCGCGCAGGGCGAGGGGCCCGTGCACGCTGAAGGGGTTGAGGGCCGCGGTCGGGGACGCCAGCACCAGGCAGCCCCCGGCGGCCACCGTGAGCCCCCCCGGCGTCGCGGTGGTGGCGCTGCGGGTGTAGTACGTGGACACGACCGTGCCCTCCCCCGCCACGCTCCAGACCTCGGGCCCCCGGTCGCACGACAGGTCGACGTGCAAGGCCGCGCCGCGCGCGACGGTCAGCCCCGAGGCGACCTCCGCGCCGCACAGCGCCACGATGGGGCCCAGCCCCGAGGCGCAGCCCTCGGGGAGCGGGGGGCCCGGCGGCGACAGCAGCGCCAACGCCGTCGTCACCGCCGCCGCCGCGATGCGCACGACGCCCCCCTCGACGCGCAGCGGCCCCCGGCCCGTCACGACGGTGCCGGGGCCCAGGGCGGACCCCCCGGCCCGCCCGCGCACGCTCACGATGCTCGGCGGGTCGGCGACCGCCACTTCGGTGGCCGTCAGGTCGGCGGCGGCCACGGAGACCGCCCCCGCCGCGGCCACCGTGAGGGCGGCCGCCGCGCGCGCGACCAACCGCCCCGACACGGTCACCGCGGCGCCGGTGCAGGCGCAGCGGGAGGCGTTGACGGTGAGGTCGGTGACGTGCACATCGCTGCGGTCCAGCTCCAGCACCGCCCCCTTGGAGAGGGAGAGCCCGCCGGCGAAGTGGAGGGCGGCCTGGGGCCGGCCCCGGAGCGTCGCGTTCCGCACCCGCACGGGGCCGGCCGCCCGCAGCTCCGCCCCGCGGTGCACCACCAGCTCCGCGTGGCTGCCCAGCGTCACCTCCGCGGCGGTGTGCAGGGCGCCGGACAGGACGGCGAGGGCGGCGGAGCTCTGCAGCGCGGCGGCGAAGGAGACGCGGGACGCGAGGGCGAGCGCGGCGCCCCGCTCGGCCGTGAAGGCGCCCGGGCCGTGGAACGCGACCGGCGCGGTGGCGCGGTAGGCGCTGCCGGGCCGCAGGGTGATGCCGGCGAAGGCGTCCAGGTGCACCGCGGCCACGGCGGCGGCGGTCCGGAACGCGTCGCCCACCACGAGCACAGTGCCCGCGAGGCGGCTGCGGGGCGCGGCGAGCACGAGGGTCGCGACGGCCACGGCGCGGGAGGTCCCGGGGGCTGGGTTCTGCAGGGTGCAAGTGCAGCGGCAGCTGCAGTCGATGCTGCGGCCCCGGGCCGGGGACCCGACCCGCAGTGTGCCGCTGGGGCTGCCGGCGGCGCATGGATCGAGATCCCCGAAGTGCGCGGGCAGTGTGGTTACTTCGGCCGTGTCGCCGGTGTCGCCGCCGGAGGGAGGGCAGGGCATGGTGCCGGAGGAAGTGCTGGACGTACCTGACGTTGTGTCGGATGTGCCCGACGTCCCGCTGGACGTCGGGCTGGATGTTGTGCCGGATGACGTCATGCCGGGTGTTGTGCCGGACGTTGTGCCGGACGTTGTGCCGGACGTTGTGCCGGACGTTACGCCGGATGACGTCATGCCGGGTGTTGTGCCGGACGTTGTGCTGGACGTTGTGTTGGACGTGGTGCCAGATGACGTCATGCCGGGTGTTGTGCCGGACGTTGTGCTGGACGTTGTGCCGGACGTTGTGCCGGACATTGTGCCGGACGTTGTGCTGGATGTCATGCTGGACATTGTACTGGACATTGTTCTGGACGTTGTACTGGACATTGTACTGGATTTTGTGCCAGAGGGATCACCGGAAGCCACACTACCCCCCGGCGTGCCTCCCATCGTCGTGGTGTAGGTGCTGGTGACTTGGGGACTTGCAATGACAGTAGCACTCCCGCCGCCTGTTGCAGGGGAAGAGACCCCTTGATCACTGGTGCCTGTGGCGGTGGCGGTGGCTGTCATCTGGGAGCCAGGTGCTGGGGTGCTGGTGACTTGGGGGGTTGCAGTGACTGTGGGAGAGGGAGTGGTAGCCCCTTGCAACACGCACTCCCCCTTGTACTGCCATTCTGCAGTGTCCGTGCATGTGGCCTTCGGACTGCCCACATATCCCGCTTTGCAGACCACTGTGCACTCACCCTCAAACTTGTGGCTCTTGCAGGCCATGAAATCCCAATTGGGTTGGGGCTGGGGTTCAAAACAATTAAAGGCGTTGCAGGTGCCGCTGTACCACCAGTCCCCCGTGCTCATACAGAAGGCCAGCGGCGTTCGCTTGCCCCAGTACCCGGGCCGGCACCGGGGGTTGCACTCTGAAGGAAACACGTGCGGGCAGCCGGAGAAATCGTAGCCAGGCCGACTTGGGGCGCCACAATCTGCCGTGCACTCCCCGGCCGTCTTCGAGATCCCCGGGACATTCCGCGCGAATTGGCCGCCAACGTTCCCATACAAATGATATTGGCAGACCACAATGTACGGGTAGCTTCTCCCGCCCCCATCACACAGCCCACAACCCACGGTGGCGGTGCTCTTCCAAACCACCTGCGTGAAGTGGCCAGTGGCCAGGGCAAAGCCGGGCTGATCGTAGTCATACAAAGGGAGCTCCCCGTTGTACCATCCAATCAAGGCATCCTCGGCGGTTGGGGCTCCCCAGCCCGCCCACAGATTTTCCCCGTAGACGGGATTTGCGGTGTGCTCGAACACACACTGGTCGGCATGTTGTTGAGCGGATCGAGCCACGCTATGATCCCAGACCAAGTCGCGGACGCCATGCAGGCACCGCCTCTCGTTGTGTGCCTTGAGAAAGGCCCCGGGGGTCAGCGAGGCAACCGCGGATGAGACCAGCACAGTCACCCAGCCCCAGTGGCGAAGCGCCATGCCACATGTTGGGCGCAAGAAAGCATGCCAATGCCGGGCGGCATCGAGAGGCAGGGCCAAGCTGACGTGGGGCATGGGGGAGGCAAAAGGGTCGAGGACCGGGAAGCAGGTGGGTGACCGTTGGTCGGGCGGAGTCCAGGCTCCGAGTGCCCCCTGGTGCAACATGGCATTTGCTCGTATCACTATCCGGCTGTCTTCTATTGGGGGGGCCACAATGGAGTATTTGGTAAAACTGAGTACCAGACGAGGTAAAACTGAGTAAAATGTGGTAAAACTGAGTAGATTTGAGGTAAAATTGAGTAAAAAAAATTTTTTAAAATTTTTTTAAAAAATTTTTTTCTACTCAGTAAAAAGACAATTTTTTGTGAAAAAAATTGCACAAAAAACTGCACACTTTGATGGTAGGTGGTACTTTTGTTTAAGGGCATAAAGCCCCCGAGTCGATTCCCGGCCACTTGTGTTAGTGGCGCCCCACCCGGGCCAAACCATCATATACATATCACACAACCGCTTCACCAAGGAGGGTTGAGTACCGTATGCATGCATGCACAGAGGAGGGAGGGATCACACAACCACTTCACCAAAGAGGGTTGAGTATCGTATGCATGCATGCACAGAGGAGGGAGGGAGGGTGGGGCCAACTACTTACAAGTAGTTACAAAAGACACGCTTGAAGATCAAGTCGGCCTTAGTATCTCTATAGTGAGGCTTGCCTCTCGGGGTGGGATTCAGCTTGCATCTCTCAAAGAGGTCTTCTTTCTTTTCCAAATGCAGCTTTCTGCAAAATGCTTGGTCATTTTCCAATTGACCATCAGCATTTTGGGGGTATTGAGGAGGCAACGCATACCACTTCCGACAGATCCACACACCGGGACGGGTGTCATCAGCGGCATTGGCATTGGCAGGAGTGGCATGCGTGGCATTGGCAGCAGTAACTGCAGCAAAAGCAACAACAGCAGCAGCAGCAGCAACGGGGGCCGCCCGGAATTGGCGCAATCCTACACAAATCTCGGACTGACACAAGACAGTGGTATGGAAGGTACAATGAAGAACCTTACATTCCTGGCACGCTATGGCGGGTGTGCCATCGCAAAAAAAGCATGTGTCAGGGGGGTCTGCAGATTTGGGCGTGGGGTACAACCGAGACACCTGCCAATGCATTGACTGGGTCCGGGGTGTGGGGGCCAACTTGGAACCACTGTAGTACAAAGTAGCTTGTGCCATGTCACGCAATAACCACAATCTATCCTGTGGCACTTGCAATTCGCCTTTGACAACACGTCTAGACAAGGCACAATGCAACATCAACAGACATGCCGGATGGCAACTGACAAAATCATCCTGCCTGATGAAGGTGGAATACAGGGGTGCAATTGCAAATGCAAGGGAACCGAAAGAATACAAAAACGTTGCCCACTTCCTCCGCTGTTGTGATTGGATGCCTTCTTGCTCCGCAAGCTCATCCACAACAGCCAACTCCTCCTTGTTTGCCCCAACAATGCGTGGCTTGTCAAGTAGGGGGTCAAAGTTAAGGCAAAGGTATTCACGGGTAGGGGCAATCAACAACAAGCGGAGCACCCAATGGAAATTACCCGAATTATATACCTGCGCCACAATCAACGGTGGTGCAAAAGACATATCAATGGACGCACGTTCCAAAGTGCTACGCGCCCATGATTCAACCAACGCCTGTCGGCGTTGTGGACTGGCACACGACGCATTCCGCAACGAATCACGAACTGCCCATGCCACACCCATTGTGTCCCAATCTGCACTGAGAGCGGTGGGTACGATCAGAGCGGGGGGCAAAATCAGAAGTGGCCCACAAGTGGGCAAAATGGCTACCTCACCCCTGCCGTCTCGGGGATCCCCACCGCTTCACAGCGGGGTGCAAAATCAGAAGTGGCCCACAAGTGGGCAAAGTGGCTACCTCACCCCTGCCGTCTCGGGGATCCCCACCGCTTCACAGCGGGGGGCAAAATCAGAAGTGGCCCACAAGTGGGCAAAGTGGCTACCTCACCCCTGCCGTCTCGGGGATCCCCACCGCTTCAGAGCGGGGGGCAAAATCAGAAGTGGCCCACAAGTGGGCAAAGTGGCTACCTCACCCCTGCCGTATCGGGGATCCCCACCGCGTAAGAGCGGGGGGCAAAATCAGAAGTGGCCCACAAGTGGGCGAAATGGCTACCTCACCCCTGCCGTATCGGGGATCCCCACCGCTTCACAGCGGGGGGCAAAATCAGAAGTGGCCCACAAGTGGGCGAAATGGCTACCTCACCCCTGCCGTATCGGGGATCCCCACCGCGTAAGAGCGGGGGGCAAAATCAGAAGTGGCCCACAAGTGGGCGAAATGGCTACCTCACCCCTGCCGTATCGGGGATCCCCACCGCTTCACAGCGGGGGGCAAAATCAGAAGTGGCCCACAAGTGGGCAAAATGGCTACCTCACCCCTGCCGTATCGGGGATCCCCACCGCTTCACAGCGGGGTGCAAAATCAGAAGTGGCCCACAAGTGGGCAAAGTGGCTACCTCACCCCTGCCGTATCGGGGATCCCCACCGCTTCAGAGCGGGGGGCAAAATCAGAAGTGGCCCACTTGTGGGCAAAGTGGCTTTTTTCTACTAAGTTTTTTACTTAGTAAAAAACAAACTTTTTTTTCTACTCGGTTCTTTACTAAGTAAAAAAAATATATTTTTTCTACTAAGTTTTTTACTGAGCATAAAAAAATATTTTTTTTTCTACTCAATTCTTTACTGAGTAAAAAAAAATTTTTTTACTCAGTTTCGCAACTGAGTAGAAACCCCACTTACTGAGTAAAAAATTGTTTTTTTACTCAGTTTTGAAACTGAGTAAAAAAAACATTTTCAAAAAATTTTTTTTTACTCAGTTTTACCACGGAACCCGCCACAATGGGTCAGGTTTGCTTCACCGCAATTAGCTCCAACCGCGCCTGCCAGCACGGTCTTCGTGGTTGATGGCCGTTGGCAGTGGTTGGCGGTGAGCAGTTGGTCGCCACTGGCGGTTGGCGGCGGTTGGTGGTTGGCGGTTGGTGGCGGTTGGCGGTTCGTGGCGGTTGGTGGTTGGCGGTTGATGGTCGCAGCCTTGGGGCGGTCCCTAAGGGCGGTCCTTAGCGAAATAAAAACGAGTTCCTTAAGCAACTCCCTGGTTCCAGATCTCTGTGTTCGCTTTCTGAGTGTTCAATGGCTGGGGTCAGGGGCAAGGTCCCTTCCTCCCTTTTCCACAGCACCGGGTTGATGGGGGGGGGGGGGTTCACATGTGCTTGTGTGCTTGGTTTCTTGCCTTGGGAAACAGGAAAGTGGGAAAATGGGAAATGGTCTCCAAGGTTCTACCCCGAACCCGGCGGCAAATCACCGGTTAACAGACCGACCCACAGCGTTTTCTTCCAGCCGTGCGCCAGGGGTGCCCGACAGTCTCTTCCACACATGCCCCTGCGTTTTGCAGGGCCCTCAAGATGCGCAGCCGGTGTGACCCTTGTGGGTACCTAGTGAGTAGAGGTCTGGGTCCAGGAGACAGTGTATTGCCAGAGGAATACCCCTGTTGCATCCCGAACAATGGGCATCTGTGTGAGGAAATCGTATGATCAATCAGAGCGCCAGGTACAGGTGTGGCCGAAAGACTGCATGAACAGGGGAGGGGAAGAGGTGTGACAAAAACAACGACGGCGGAGGTTGCCACCGGCGAGCGCCCACATGGACGGCGGGTGGTGTCAACGCACGCCAACGACGTAGAGCAGAGGGCTGGGTGCGTGCGCGGGCGGGAGAACCCACCAAAACGAACACATCAGGACACTCCACAAACCGACGGCAAGCCATGGGACAATCAAGGCTCACGCGGAAGGGCATAGACCCTGTGGAATGGCTGTGCCAGCAGGCGTCACGGCGGACTCAGGGTTCACGAAGACACAGACACGCCACAACGAGCACAACAAACAAAATGTAGCATAGCAGTGGAAGGTGGTTCCGGTTTGTGCCTGCTAAATGTTTGAAAAAGCTCACGGAGATGGACTGCAAAAATTGTTTTGATGACGTACCTGTTGTCACAAAGTCACCAAATCCACAATCTGGCCAGTTGGATGGCCCTGGCTTGTCTGGTCCATACAGGGGAGGGGAAAATTTCGCCTGGGGACAATTTCGCAGGGGATAATTTCGCCAGGGGAAAATTTCGCCACCCTTGAAATCCCCAAAGCCCCAAGCAAGCATGCACTACACAGAGGGTCCAAAACTGCAACAGGCTGGCACAACATGGTCCCAGAATTGTGTTTTCCAAGAGGAGCCAGGCGCGCCTACGAACGCGCCTGAGCCAACCGTTTCTTGCGCAGCTTCATGAAATCTGATGCAGACGATCCAGTAACTGGTGCAGAAGGTGCAGGCTTCTTTTTCAAGGCATCAACAATCCTTAATGCATGGCCATCGAGGATACCACATTTTTTAAGTGCTGCCATATTAATAAGAGTGAGCTCTTTCATGCATGCAAATCCAGCAGCTGCAAGTGGCACTGCATACTGTGAATACCCAAGCTGTTGCAAAAAATTCACAAGATCAGCCTTGGGTTTTACAACAGCACCTGCAGCTGCCTTGGCTGCAGCGAAAATCGGGGCATAAATTGTGGCCTTTGGTTTGTTGACAGTGGCAGGAGGGTCACTGTCACTGTCACTGCCACTGTCAGTGCCACTGGTGCGCTCACTATCGGTGTCACTGTGACTATCACTGTCATTGTCACTATCACTGTCACTGTCACTGTCACTTCTGCGCGATACGGACGCACCACTAGAGACAGAAACAGGAGCAGAGGCTGACTGAGAAGCTTTTGTTCTTTTCCGCGCCCGCTCCTCCAATGCCACCCGAGCCTCAGGCTGTCGCGCACGTTTGCGCTTTTGAGTGGGGAGCCGGGCCTCATGAACAACCACTCTCTCGGCAGCCTCCTCAGGCTCTTCTGCTGGGGCATCCTGACATGTGTCATCCTGTAACACTGAAGGGAGGGGGGGCAGGTAAATGACTGCAGGGGCAGGCGGAACATCATCAACACTTTCGGCTTCGGGTACAACATCCAAAGCCTTACACCACGAAGCCTTTACCCACGATGGAAGTTGGGGGTCACGCAGCCATTGCGATACCCACAACGTGAGTAAAGGTTTGACTGTACCTTCTGACATGTCAAGTGGCGTCCCTGGTGGGATTTTGCCATCGACAATGTCCATGCAGTGACGCAAGAGGCGCAACTTAGCCCTCTGCCTGCAATGGGCTCTCAACGATCGGTTCACAAGCTGATCGCCGGAGTTGAGCATGTGGGACCGGTTTGGCAGTCCCAGCAGCAAGTAGATGTGCGTCCCTGGCACATGATAAATATGAAAACCTGTAGGGGACTCAATTTTCACCAAGGTATCATAATTAAGATGGCTGGACACATTGTCCACCAACAGAACTGATGGCATGTCCAATGGGAGGGAAGCTTGTTTCTTCACCTCCAATAGACTGCAGTCCAAATCTTTGCAGAACCGCATGAACGTGTCATGGGTCTGTATCTTTTTGACAGCATGATCATGATGAATGCATGGATGCATAAACTGTTGCGTTCTGTCATTGAAACGTGGGTGACATCTGTTGGACTTGCCCTTCCAAATAATCTGGAAGTAAACAATGGCACCAGAAGCATTTGACACTGGTCCACCAGTAACCATTCGCTTTTCCCGGCTCAGGGAGAGGAACACATTCTGCACATCAGGAAACTCATAAGTTCCCTTTTGCTCTGCAACGTACTTCAGGGGCGTTTCGTCGAATGCCAGCCTAGTATCCAGAGGGATAGCACTGTGATCTGCTGGCATGGGGATTCCATGGGCTGCAGGATTTTCAAAAACATCCTGCACAAACTGTCGCCACTTGTTATCTTCAACGGTATCCGCAATAGTGGAAGGGCGTCGATCTGTGTCCCCTCCGCGCCGGCTCCAGCCCTGACGAAGCTTGAAATCTCAGGCTGAATTGACTGGTTTCCTTCAAGCTCATAACGCCCCTGCACTAATGAGGGCGCTGTGTTCACCGCCTTGATTTCTCTGTTGACCATGAGCGCATGGACAGTAGACATGGCGGCAATGCACACACCAGAAAACCAGTTGGAACCCAGACTGTTCTGCATGGAACATCCATTGTGGGGCTGAGTGTGGATACCAACCCAATGGTCCTCACCTGTATTTCTCATGGTGAAGTGAGGGTAAGCGCCATTCCCACACCCGACCCCGTCGTGGATGACCTGTGTGTTCTGCATACAACGAAGAAGACATCAGGCTCCACATTACATCCACGCACTGGCCAATCTACCCTCCATACCACACATTGAGGATATTAAGCTAGATAGCACTTATGTTTGCTCACCCCATATTTTACTTGGCAAGGTGCACTGGTGGAAGGCCTCAACAACCAATTGTATTAGCACGGTGTCATTAGATCAACGCCATCAGCACATACCATTTACAAACTTTTATCTGCACATGTTCCGACATGCTTTCGGTCCATCCATGAGATGAAGCGGGAAATCCAAGATCACATTGTTTTGGAATTGGTGCACGTGTGGAATAGGTCGAGGGACAATTTCTCTAACAATACGACGACGGTCTGAGCCATTACAAAAGACCGTTGCGCGTTGTAAAAATGCAATCCAACGCTAGTCTTACATCAGTTGATGGTAAATCCCTCTTCAGGTACCTCCAATGCACAGCAGGGCACAAGCAGCGCCACGCAACAGCGAAAGTTTGGAATCGGGTTGTGCTCTCCGTGTTCGTGTGGGTTGTAACTTGGTACTATTGTGCCCATATCTCTTCCATACAAATCAGGCCTGTTGTGGGAAGAGCGGGATATGGGAATTGGCCACAAAAACTGCAGCATAGCTGCAGCAACTGGTAACATCGTTTCATTCCTCCATGGGACCTTGGGCCCCCTTCGGAGTTCATGTCGGTGACACACTGTGCCCTCAGCGGGGGGAGGTCACTTCATCTGGTTATGGTTATGTGTATCCATCCTCTGACTTTCCTCCCTGACTTTTAAAGGCTGTATTTCAACATAAAATTGACCCCTAGAGCAGAGTCCCATTTGGATCTATTTGGGGTGCAGGTTGTGTGATGTTCTAGGTCCAGCCCCTTATGTGCCAAAACAGCCTAGTGGGTCTGCCTTCCTAGCGTTTCCACCCCACCAAAGATGCCCAAACTTATTGATCCTTTTGCCCCTAATGCTCAGGGTATGGTTGCTGCCCTTGCCCTCCATGAAGTCAAAAAATCAGCATAGTATCGGCTCTCAACGGCAAATGGCACAGAGAACTTGTCCCAATTCAAGCTTCTGAATGCCAGACAATACTGCAGAAAGTGGTGGTCCTCCATGCTACAACGGTTTGCGGGTAAGTGGGGACTATTGCTGCCATCCAGGTTCCCGAGGGACCGTTGGGGAGCCCCACTGCCAACAATTTTCTCTGTATTTGCTTTGCATCAGCATCGTCCTTGAGACCTGTAGAGACATATGCTGGGGACTTTATGTTTGTTCGTAGAAACTGATGAACAGTGTTTGGTGACCTGTTCTGCTTTCTGTGCTCCTGCAATTGGTAGCCCATGTGTGCCGCTTGCCCTGCAGTGTATTACACCTGACAACGTGGATGATGTGGGTGCCATAGGCCAAACTCAAGTAGCAGTGTGTGCCTAGTGCCTGCTTGCTCGCCAAAATCCACCCAGATTTGCAGTAGGCTCGGAAGTCCACGTCCACCTGTGCTTCAGCTCATCCTCCGCCAACTCCCTGCCATCACCAGTGGTTCTAGCAGGTTGTAAACAAGATGAAAGCACCACAAGAGGGTGTGTGTTTGTGGATGTTTTGGAGGGGCTGCAGGCTGGGTAAATGGTTGAGGTTGGCAGACAGCGATGTTTAGTTGCACTAGGACAAGCCACGGCTCAAGAGGCCCCAGTCTCAACACAACAAGACGTGAGTCCAACACAGGACTCGGCTGGGGCTATTTTGGCTCACCCAAACTCCTGAAATACCCTCCCAGAAGCACACCCGCCGCCCACCTGTGTTAACCAGGGGAGGATGAGGTAGAGCAGAGACCAGTGACCCGCCTCAATCGCCTGGGACATGCCGCCACTGTTGCTCACAACAGCGTGGCGTCTGCTGCACAGCAAAGCATTAAGACCAGAAGTCAAAATTTGCCAAGACATGGTACGAAGTACTACCCAAAGGCATTGACCTCTGCAGTGCCCATCTCAAACACAGAGCGCACACTGCGGCCGAGAACGTTGCCTTCTGCTGAGTGACACACAGATACCTGGTCCCACGTGACTCCGAGACCCAAGTGCAAACCAATGTATATATGAATGGGTGTGCAGCCCCGCTGCCGTAATCGGCGCTAGGCCTGGCCTCAGACCGGTCCGCTTGCAAGCAGCCCTTGCCTGATACACCCGGTGCCGTTGACTGCAGTCAGGAGTTGTCAACCTGAGGCCAACAGATCCCGTTTCCCCGGATTAAAAAGGATCTGAAATCACCTGAGAGCCACTGGCAGTACACTGAGGCACGTTAGCGTGCCTTAGAGCACCGTGGAGCGCCTTACAGTTAGGCCCCACCTGAGCATCAATTGCATGACCCCGACTGCGAGTTGAACATATTGATGACGACACGAGAACTTCCTCCGGTTCCGGTTCCGGTGCAGGCGCCTCCTGCGTCAGCGGCCCCAGTGTTGGTGTTGGTATTGTCTGGGCATGAGCACGTGTCCACGTCCTTCTTGAACAGAGCCACACGAGGGGAGATGATGCCCGTGGAGATCTCCATGAAGCGGGTGGGATCAGGAGGGGCACCCTCCGAGACGTATCTCGCAAGCAGAGTGCCGTCCGCCACCTGGTTGGCCAATACAACCCCATCGGTCTCGAACACGGCCACGGCGGTGTCGTCAAGGATGTCCTTGACGGAATCGTAATTGCCCTGCCCGATGAACCTGGAGGCAAAAGTAAGACGCGGACACCCAAACAATCGCATAGTCGGAAACAATTACGCCTGGTGAACGCCCCGTGCGAAGCACAGAGACACAGAGACACAACGAGGCACACACGCGCGCGCACACACACACACACACACACACACACACAATCCACGAGGGACGAACAGGCACAGCACTTAGGCAAAGCACTGTCCGCGGAACGAATCTCGTCAGGCCGAAAGTGTCAAGTAGAAGATGTAGAAGAAGAAAAGCATGGAAGGCTAGGCGCCTTTCTGAAGTGCAGCAGTCACACAGTGCATACAGTCACAGTCGATGGGGCGGTCCACTCGCTTGTGCAGCGTGTGTTCACCCCTGCAGGCAAAACAAAGCACATTCCAGCGCTGACTCCGCAAATTAAGGACCACTCCCACAACCCATCGCCTGCTGAGCCCGCACCCTAGTGAGTTAAGGCACCAAATTGCTGCACACACACAGACACACACGCACGCACGCAGACAGGCACACACATACATACTTCCTACGACCAAAACAGAAGTGCAAAAGAGAGAAACACCCACTCCAGAACAGATGCTCTAGAGTACAGGGGATGTGGTCAGCAGCAGGCAGTACACAAACAGAACGGGGTAAAGCTCAGCCCTGACAAACACATACTCGCAACGGGCAGGAGGCAAAACTGACACAGTACACATTCAGCGACTGGTGCTCTGGGCCCACTGCAACTTGGGGTTACCCAAATCATCCAGCTCCATCTGCGAGAACCTTGGTGTGACGTCACAACAAAACTAAAGGGCCATAGTGGGAAATTGCAAACCCCAAAAAATGGTGTGACCAGATACGGCGTCTCCAGCAGAATGTCTCCTGTGCCTGCCTCTACTGCAAATTTACTGTGACTGTGTCTACTTGCGCTGCTAATCTATTGTGATTGCAGATATTTGTACACCGTGTGTATATTTTTTTGCTGCAGGCCCTTTTGTTCCGTTTTGCCACAATGGGCTGCAAGAAAATTCCTTGCACCTGTGATCCAGCCTTCAAGGGGGAGGTGAGGAAGGACAGCAAGACACTGCCTGCGTCAGTTGACTACAATGATACGTCGGCTGACATGTCAGATGGAGCAAGCTCCGTGTCCTCCTTTGCATCTATTAGTACAGGTTCATCCAGTGGTAGTGGCAGTGATAGTGACAGTGAGAATGACAGGTCAAGTAGTGGTAGCTGCAGCGAGCAAGACAATATTGTCACTGTGAGTGATGATGGTGAATGGCATTGAATGGCGTTGAATGACATTGACGATGTTGCATCCACAGGGCTCTGTGCCTGTAATGTGTGCCCCCCCCCCCCATGTACATGGACGGGCTGAGGGCTGCCCAAAACGGCCGGTTTTAGGTCACTTTTTTTGTGACCAAATATCGTGACCTTTTTTGAGACCAAGACACACACACACACACACACACACACACACACAAACACAGACACACCCGATTTTCTTGTTACTTCCGCTGGCAATGGCACTGTTCAAATATCAGTACACTATTATTTGGGGTTTGCACTTTCTGACTATGGCCCTTTAGTTTTGTTGTGACCAGTCACAAAAAAATCCACCGTCTGGTTGTTGCAGGGGTCGTTTGACTGTTTTTGCTGTCCTCCTACCTCACGCCATCCACAACCTGCCTCGCTGTATTTCCGCGTGAGACCCAGATGCCCTGCTCCTCCACACGTTGTCCCGGCCGTCAACCACCCACGCTCCCCCACTCCGTGGATTGCGCGTGCGCAGGGCGCGTTCCTTGTTGGTTGCGGGTCGTGTGCGCTTCATGGTTGACGCGGGTGGCGAGCGCGTCTGCCCCCCCCCGCGCGCCCCAGGACTTGGACCCCCCAGTGGCGCCAAAATTATATCCATCACTGTGTGGGCCGCTGCACCAAGGGTCCAATACGCGCGTGCACACACACACACACACACAGGCACACCCGATTTTCTTGTTACTTCCGCTGGCAATGGCACTGTTCAGAGCGTCCAAAGTGTTGATGCGGGCGTCACTCTTCACAATGAAAATCCCGGCCGTACCCGCGGTCACACAGGAGAAATGGAGAGACTCGATGCGTGGCTTGCCACCATGGAATCCTCCCAGGTAGTAATATGGCTCTGACATATCGACAGTGCCGTCAGCCACGCGGTCACCCACCTCGACGGAGTTAGGGTAGTAGATTCTCCGGATCTGCACCGACGTACTGTAGTGGGCGTTGAACTCATCAACGATCGCCTGCAAGTAGTCGGCCCAGTATCCCGTTGGGTTCAGGCCGTCTGTTGTGTAGTCTGCGATCTGTGAGGCCCACTGCACACCCGCGACCTTCAGCTCATTGCTGTCGAAGACGCGTTTGAGCAGCCCGGTGGCGCTGGCCTTGTCCGGCCACTGCCACTTCGATGGGCTTGGGCTGCAAGTGGTCACCAGGTGTGCTTGCACGTATTGATGCGTGTTCTTGAGGTTGCTGAACCACTTGGGCTTCGAGAGGACGGTCATGATCGCAGCGTCAATGGCCTCGCTCAACTCTTCTGCGCTCTTGGGGTCATGGACGAGGTACTGCGATGTTCCATGGGAATCCGCGGACACAAACGTCACCAGGAGGAGCAAGAGTGCGGCAAATGACATGGCTGACATCTGGAGGTAGTGTGTAGTTTTCATGGGCGACATGACGGAACGTTTGTCAGCAATTTCCGGGGGTTGTGACTCAAATCGATCCGTCCTTTGAATGATGACTGTGAAAGAAGCTCAGGCATGCCAGAGTTCGCGTCCCAGGTATTACAAATGCAAGAGCACTGAAAAAACAAGGGCCTTCAACTCCCTACGCCAGTGCAAACTGGTTCAGGTTCTGCGGGTATAATCTCAGCCCCAGTTCGAGAGTGAACCGGGGCACCCCGGTTGAAGTGCTGCCCATCCTTGAGCATCTCAGAGGCCTGTAGTACTGAAAAAACAAGGGCCTTCAACTCCCTACGCCAGTGCAAACTGGTTCAGGTTCTGCGGGTATAATCTCAGCCCCGGTTCGAGAGTGAACTGGGGCACCCCGGTTGAAGTGCTGCCCATCCTTCAGCGTCATTGAGGGCTTCGGACACAACAGCGGTTCAGCAACACAGTTCGAAGAAAGATGCACGAGGAGAGGGTGGGATGTACTCATCTGAATTCTGTAATTCTGTCTGACAACGAACTTTTGAGTTGAGCAATGTAATTTTGTTAAATGTCATGTCCGTCAGCAATGCTGGGCGTGTGGATGTGTGGAATGGTGACACATACCCACACGTGTGCGATATACGTAACAAACAGGCAACAGCGAAGACAGTGAGCAGGAATCAGGGAGGCCGGCTTGCACAATTTCTCGTCAGGCACAGTAAGAACAAAAACAAAGACATTGTTCGGCTGCGGTAGGCTCCTTTCTGCAGTACAGGGTACGAGATGTGGGACAGGACAAGCCTGCGTTCAACACCACTGCCAGCTCCGCTGAGGCAGAGACCTGCAGGACAACGCCATGGCTGACAGTGCAGCAAATCATCCCAGCCCCTCACCCGTTCCCTGCACCACGCAAGGGAGTTGTAGATCAAGCAATGAAATCCCAGTGACAGCAGGCCCAGGGCAGCCACATCCTCACTGCTTGACCCCCTGCGGCCCCAGGACAAGACAACGGCACCTTTAGGCTGCTATTTCATCAGGCACAGACATTCATGAGTTGATAAGGCACTGCAACCTAGAGCAGCTCACCCCGTCACCAGGGCGATACACACACACGAAATACGTAACAAATGGGCACCAATACAACACACACACACACAAACACACACACACACAGACACACAAGAGTAGGGGAGGTTCACAAACACATGCCAACAGAAGCACAAACAGGGAAACATGTTGCAGAGACACAGCACATATGTGCGCCAACTTCTTTGAGAAACTCAAACATGTAGTGAGTGAGAATATATGTGGTAAGGACAGAGCATCCAGCAAAGAACACAAAACCAGACATCTACCCACCCGCACAACAGATAGAAACATGCCTGCACATTACGAAGAACTGCCCAGTCACTTGCATTTTAGTCCATTGTGTGCATGGGAATGAATTAACAAAATGTTGATTTCTCCTTACTAGTGTCTGCCGTGTGTTGTCGATGTGTACATTGTCACAATTTCCAACATTGCCGTGAGCAGATGGCATGTGATTACGAAATTACCAAATTGCAATCTATTCAAAAAAATAATTTGATCTCTTCACCCAATGGCATCGATTGCTGGATTTATCGGAGTGGTGGAGTTGGTGTCACACCATGGTGTCAGGCGCTTTCTTTCCTCCACATTTGGCTTACATCCTCGATAATTACCACTGCTCCTGCCCCACCTGATGGTACACCCACCAACAAAAGGCACTTTAAGAGATCCACCCCAAACTCTCCGACCTGTTCTCTAACCAAAACAATAAGAGACCCACTTTGGAAAACTATATTTTGAGAGACCCGGCCAGCGAGTGCATAAGGAAACAAAGTCCAAACACAACAACCCAATGCCGAGGCCAGGCAGCACACCTTGATGCTCAAATTCAATGTAGATGGTGCAATGTCAATCATGCGACGGACCGAAGCAATACTAACCACAAACTCATCAAAGTCCGAATCGGAACTTGACGCGGCGCAATAGGAGTTGGAGGTTTCAGAGATCACAGAACCAGACCTACACCTTTTCTTGCTCGAACTACGCCTCTTCTTCTTGCTGCCCCCCCCTCCCAGCCCTGCCCTTACCCCTTCCCCTTTTCCCCTTTCGGTCCTTGTTGTCTTTGTCCTTGGCTTTGCCCCCCCCCAATCCCAACTAGTAGCGGTTGGACTCTGGGCTGTCAGCCCATTTCTACACATCCGACAATTCCACAATACCCTTGTTGGGCAACCTCTTTGAGGGATTACATTATTGAGGGAGTCACAACCAGGCAATGCAATCCCCCACCTCTTGCTCCACTGGTTGCACAACCCTGCAGGTTGCAGCAAGTTGTTGCAGGGGAATGCTAGTCAAGGGCTCTACAAACCATTGGTGTCACTTTTTGGGCCGTGCTGCTTTGAGGCACTACCTACTTGCGCGGTATACAACATTAGCTTGGCGAGTCAGGCATGCATGGCAGGCACCAGGAGCAGCGTCATCACTTGTCACAAGAAAATGTGCAAGGGAACACATCGGGGCGTGTGCCGACGTGTGGAACAAGTAAAGTCCTTGAATGTGGGGTACCCAGGGGTCATCGTGCTGTCACTGCCCTATGCCTGCACACCTCGACTTTCTGCTACTCTCTTCAGCCTGCTGGCTGAACTTGACACGGGTTGTGGTGTACACTATACTATGGGTGTTGGTTGTGGTTGCTTGCTTGCGCCCTTTGCGGGTGTGCCAGTGTCTTACTTAGAGACGAACGTTCACTGCCACCTCCTCCAGTGGCTGGCAGATCAAGCATGCCTGCACAGACAGTGTTGTGCACAAAAGGTTGCATCCGCATTTCTAGTACACCCGGTGTACCATCAGGTGAGGGTCCTCCTCCATCTGATTTGTATCCAAATCACCCCACTTGTATGCTTCACATGGTAGGTCAAACGTGTTCTCAACTGCATGATGGTTGTGAAACTCGATCACTTCACTCAACCAGTTGTGGATTCGTCCTAAATTAATATCCCTTGAACGCACAATGGACAACCCATCAGCAGCCCGCCAGTCATCTTCTAGTGCCTGCACACTCTTCTTTGCGATTGGTTTCTTGGTCCCTTTGGCAGTGGGAGCGTGTGGGATGGCCTGTGCGCGTGCTTGGGAGGGAGGAGCAGGTAGGCGTGCAGGCTTAGCAGCAGACTCTGCTTTCTACAACTGCCACTATTGGACTATTGCTGCCATCCAGGCTCCTGAGGGACCGTTGGGGAGCCCCACTGCCAACAATTTTCTCTGTATTTGCTTTGCATCAGCATCGTCCTTGAGACCTGTAGAGACATATGCTGGGGACTTTATGTTTGTTCGTAGAAACTGATGAACAGTGTTTGGTGACCTGTTCTGCTTTCTGTGCTCCTGCAATTGGTAGCCCATGTGTGCCGCTTGCCCTGCAGTGTATTACACCTGACAACGTGGATGATGTGGGTGCCATAGGCCAAACTCAAGTAGCAGTGTGTGCCTAGTGCCTGCTTGCTCGCCAAAATCCACCCAGATTTGCAGTAGGCTCGGAAGTCCACGTCCACCTGTGCTTCAGCTCATCCTCCGCCAACTCCCTGCCATCACCAGTGGTTCTAGCAGGTTGTAAACAAGATGAAAGCACCACAAGAGGGTGTGTGTTTGTGGATGTTTTGGAGGGGCTGCAGGCTGGGTAAATGGTTGAGGTTGGCAGACAGCGATGTTTAGTTGCACTAGGACAAGCCACGGCTCAAGAGGCCCCAGTCTCAACACAACAAGACGTGAGTCCAACACAGGACTCGGCTGGGGCTATTTTGGCTCACCCAAACTCCTGAAATACCCTCCCAGAAGCACACCCGCCGCCCACCTGTGTTAACCAGGGGAGGATGAGGTAGAGCAGAGACCAGTGACCCGCCTCAATCGCCTGGGACATGCCGCCACTGTTGCTCACAACAGCGTGGCGTCTGCTGCACAGCAAAGCATTAAGACCAGAAGTCAAAATTTGCCAAGACATGGTACGAAGTACTACCCAAAGGCATTGACCTCTGCAGTGCCCATCTCAAACACAGAGCGCACACTGCGGCCGAGAACGTTGCCTTCTGCTGAGTGACACACAGATACCTGGTCCCACGTGACTCCGAGACCCAAGTGCAAACCAATGTATATATGAATGGGTGTGCAGCCCCGCTGCCGTAATCGGCGCTAGGCCTGGCCTCAGACCGGTCCGCTTGCAAGCAGCCCTTGCCTGATACACCCGGTGCCGTTGACTGCAGTCAGGAGTTGTCAACCTGAGGCCAACAGATCCCGTTTCCCCGGATTAAAAAGAATCTGAAATCACCTGAGAGCCACTGGCAGTACACTGAGGCACGTTAGCGTGCCTTAGAGCACCGTGGAGCGCCTTACAGTTAGGCCCCACCTGAGCATCAATTGCATGACCCCGACTGCGAGTTGAACATATTGATGACGACACGAGAACTTCCTCCGGTTCCGGTTCCAGTGCAGGCGCCTCCTGCGTCAGCGGCCCCAGTGTTGGTGTTGGTATTGGTATTGTCTGGGCATGAGCACGTGTCCACGTCCTTCTTGAACAGAGCCACACGAGGGGAGATGATGCCCGTGGAGATCTCCATGAAGCGGGTGGGATCAGGAGGGGCACCCTCCGAGACGTATCCCGCAAGCAGAGTGCCGTCCGCCACCTGGTTGGCCAATACAACCCCATCGGTCTCGAACACGGCCACGGCGGTGTCGTCAAGGATGTCCTTGACGGAATCGTAATTGCCCTGCCCGATGAACCTGGAGGCAAAAGTAAGACGCGGACACCCAAACAATCGCATAGTCGGAAACAATTACGCCTGGTGAACGCCCCGTGCGAAGCACAGAGACACAGAGACACAACGAGGCACACACGCGCACACACACACACACACACACACACACACACACACACAATCCACGAGGGACGAACAGGCACAGCACTTAGGTAAAGCACTGTCCGCGGAACGAATCTCGTCAGGCCGAAAGTGTCAAGTAGAAGATGTAGAAGAAGAAAAGCATGGAAGGCTAGGCGCCTTTCTGAAGTGCAGCAGTCACACAGTGCATACAGTCACAGTCGATGGGGCGGTCCACTCGCTTGTGCAGCGTGTGTTCACCCCTGCAGGCAAAACAAAGCACATTCCAGCGCTGACTCCGCAAATTAAGGACCACTCCCACAACCCATCGCCTGCTGAGCCCGCACCCTAGTGAGTTAAGGCACCAAATTGCTGCACACACACAGACACACACGCACGCACGCAGACAGGCACGCACATACATACATCCTACGACCAAAACAGAAGTGCAAAAGAGAGAAACACCCACTCCAGAACAGATGCTCTAGAGTACGGGGGATGTGGTCAGCAGCAGGCAGTACACAAACAGAACGGGGTAAAGCTCAGCCCTGACAAACACATACTCGCAACGGGCAGGAGGCAAAACTGACACAGTACACATTCAGCGACTGGTGCTCTGGGCCCACTGCAACTTGGGGTTACCCAAATCATCCAGCTCCATCTGCGAGAACCTTGGTGTGACGTCACAACAAAACTAAAGGGCCATAGTGGGAAATTGCAAACCCCAAAAAATGGTGTGACCAGATACGGCGTCTCCAGCAGAATGTCTCCTGTGCCTGCCTCTACTGCAAATTTACTGTGACTGTGTCTACTTGCGCTGCTAATCTATTGTGATTGCAGATATTTGTACACCGTGTGTATATTTTTTTGCTGCAGGCCCTTTTGTTCCGTTTTGCCACAATGGGCTGCAAGAAAATTCCTTGCACCTGTGATCCAGCCTTCAAGGGGGAGGTGAGGAAGGACAGCAAGACACTGCCTGCGTCAGTTGACTACAATGATACGTCGGCTGACATGTCAGATGGAGCAAGCTCCGTGTCCTCCTTTGCATCTATTAGTACAGGTTCATCCAGTGGTAGTGGCAGTGATAGTGACAGTGAGAATGACAGGTCAAGTAGTGGTAGCTGCAGCGAGCAAGACAATATTGTCACTGTGAGTGATGATGGTGAATGGCATTGAATGGCGTTGAATGACATTGACGATGTTGCATCCACAGGGCTCTGTGCCTGTAATGTGTGCCCCCCCCCCCCCATGTACATGGACGGGCTGAGGGCTGCCCAAAACGGCCGGTTTTAGGTCACTTTTTTTGTGACCAAATATCGTGACCTTTTTTGAGACCAAGACACACACACACACACACACACACACACACACACACACACACAAACACAGACACACCCGATTTTCTTGTTACTTCCGCTGGCAATGGCACTGTTCAAATATCAGTACACTATTATTTGGAGTTTGCACTTTCTGACTATGGCCCTTTAGTTTTGTTGTGACCAGTCACAAAAAAATCCACCGTCTGGTTGTTGCAGGGGTCGTTTGACTGTTTTTGCTGTCCTCCTACCTCACGCCATCCACAACCTGCCTCGCTGTATTTCCGTGTGCGTGAGGCCCAGATGCCCTGCTCCTCCACACGTTGTCCCGGCCGTCAACCACACACGCTCCCCCACTCCGTGGATTGCGCGTGCGCAGGGCGCGTTCCTTGTTGGTTGCGGGTCGTGTGCGCTTCATGGTTGACGCGGGTGGCGAGCGCGTCTGCCCCCCCCCGCGCGCCCCAGGACTTGGACCCCCCAGTGGCGCCAAAATTATATCCATCACTGTGTGGGCCGCTGCACCAAGGGTCCAATACGCGCGTGCACACACACACACACACACAGGCACACCCGATTTTCTTGTTACTTCCGCTGGCAATGGCACTGTTCAGAGCGTCCAAAGTGTTGATGCGGGCGTCACTCTTCACAATGAAAATCCCGGCCGTACCCGCGGTCACACAGGAGAAATGGAGAGACTCGATGCGTGGCTTGCCACCATGGAATCCTCCCAGGTAGTAATATGGCTCTGACATATCGACAGTGCCGTCAGCCACGCGGTCACCCACCTCGACGGAGTTAGGGTAGTAGATTCTCCGGATCTGCACCGACGTACTGTAGTGGGCGTTGAACTCATCAACGATCGCCTGCAAGTAGTCGGCCCAGTATCCCGTTGGGTTCAGGCCGTCTGTTGTGTAGTCTGCGATCTGTGAGGCCCACTGCACACCCGCGACCTTCAGCTCATTGCTGTCGAAGACGCGTTTGAGCAGCCCGGTGGCGCTGGCCTTGTCCGGCCACTGCCACTTCGATGGGCTTGGGCTGCAAGTGGTCACCAGGTGTGCTTGCACGTATTGATGCGTGTTCTTGAGGTTGCTGAACCACTTGGGCTTCGAGAGGACGGTCATGATCGCAGCGTCAATGGCCTCGCTCAACTCTTCTGCGCTCTTGGGGTCATGGACGAGGTACTGCGATGTTCCATGGGAATCCGCGGACACAAACGTCACCAGGAGGAGCAAGAGTGCGGCAAATGACATGGCTGACATCTGGAGGTAGTGTGTAGTTTTCATGGGCGACATGACGGAACGTTTGTCAGCAATTTCCGGGGGTTGTGACTCAAATCGATCCGTCCTTTGAATGATGACTGTGAAAGAAGCTCAGGCATGCCAGAGTTCGCGTCCCAGGTATTACAAATGCAAGAGCACTGAAAAAACAAGGGCCTTCAACTCCCTACGCCAGTGCAAACTGGTTCAGGTTCTGCGGGTATAATCTCAGCCCCAGTTCGAGAGTGAACCGGGGCACCCCGGTTGAAGTGCTGCCCATCCTTGAGCATCTCAGAGGCCTGTAGTACTGAAAAAACAAGGGCCTTCAACTCCCTACGCCAGTGCAAACTGGTTCAGGTTCTGCGGGTATAATCTCAGCCCCAGTTCGAGAGTGAACTGGGGCACCCCGGTTGAAGTGCTGCCCATCCTTCAGCGTCATTGAGGGCTTCGGACACAACAGCGGTTCAACAACACAGTTCGAAGAAAGATGCACGAGGAGAGGGTGGGATGTACTCATCTGAATTCTGTAATTCTGTCTGACAACGAACTTTTGAGTTGAGCAATGTAATTTTGTTAAATGTCATGTCCGTCAGCAATGCTGGGCGTGTGGATGTGTGGAATGGTGACACATACCCACACGTGTGCGATATACGTAACAAACAGGCAACAGCGAAGACAGTGAGCAGGAATCAGGGAGGCCGGCTTGCACAATTTCTCGTCAGGCACAGTAAGAACAAAAACAAAGACATTGTTCGGCTGCGGTAGGCTCCTTTCTGCAGTACAGGGTACGAGATGTGGGACAGGACAAGCCTGCGTTCAACACCACTGCCAGCTCCGCTGAGGCAGAGACCTGCAGGACAACGCCATGGCTGACAGTGCAGCAAATCATCCCAGCCCCTCACCCGTTCCCTGCACCACGCAAGGGAGTTGTAGATCAAGCAATGAAATCCCAGTGACAGCAGGCCCAGGGCAGCCACATCCTCACTGCTTGACCCCCTGCGGCCCCAGGACAAGACAACGGCACCTTTAGGCTGCTATTTCATCAGGCACAGACATTCATGAGTTGATAAGGCACTGCAACCTAGAGCAGCTCACCCCGTCACCAGGGCGATACACACACACGAAATACGTAACAAATGGGCACCAATACAACACACACACACACAAACACACACACACACAGACACACAAGAGTAGGGGAGGTTCACAAACGCATGCCAACAGAAGCACAAACAGGGAAACATGTTGCAGAGACACAGCACATATGTGCGCCAACTTCTTTGAGAAACTCAAACATGTAGTGAGTGAGAATATATGTGGTAAGGACAGAGCATCCAGCAAAGAACACAAAACCAGACATCTACCCACCCGCACAACAGATAGAAACATGCCTGCACATTACGAAGAACTGCCCAGTCACTTGCATTTTAGTCCATTGTGTGCATGGGAATGAATTAACAAAATGTTGATTTCTCCTTACTAGTGTCTGCCGTGTGTTGTCGATGTGTACATTGTCACAATTTCCAACATTGCCGTGAGCAGATGGCATGTGATTACGAAATTACCAAATTGCAATCTATTCAAAAAAATAATTTGATCTCTTCACCCAATGGCATCGATTGCTGGATTTATCGGAGTGGTGGAGTTGGTGCCACACCATGGTGTCAGGCGCTTTCTTTCCTCCACATTTGGCTTACATCCTCGATAACTACCACTGCTCCTGCCCCACCTGATGGTACACCCACCAACAAAAGGCACTTTAAGAGATCCACCCCAAACTCTCCGACCTGTTCTCTAACCAAAACAATAAGAGACCCACTTTGGAAAACTATATTTTGAGAGACCCGGCCAGCGAGTGCATAAGGAAACAAAGTCCAAACACAACAACCCAATGCCGAGGCCAGGCAGCACACCTTGATGCTCAAATTCAATGTAGATGGTGCGATGTCAATCATGCGACGGACCGAAGCAATACTAACCACAAACTCATCAAAGTCCGAATCGGAACTTGACGCGGCGCAATAGGAGTTGGAGGTTTCAGAGATCACAGAACCAGACCTACACCTTTTCTTGCTCGAACTACGCCTCTTCTTCTTGCTGCCCCCCCCTCCCAGCCCTGCCCTTACCCCTTCCCCTTTTCCCCTTTCGGTCCTTGTTGTCTTTGTCCTTGGCTTTGCCCCCCCCCCAATCCCAACTAGTAGCGGTTGGACTCTGGGCTGTCAGCCCATTTCTACACATCCGACAATTCCACAATACCCTTGTTGGGCAACCTCTTTGAGGGATTACATTATTGAGGGAGTCACAACCAGGCAATGCAATCCCCCACCTCTTGCTCCACTGGTTGCACAACCCTGCAGGTTGCAGCAAGTTGTTGCAGGGGAATGCTAGTCAAGGGCTCTACAAACCATTGGTGTCACTTTTTGGGCCGTGCTGCTTTGAGGCACTACCTACTTGCGCGGTATACAACATTAGCTTGGCGAGTCAGGCATGCATGGCAGGCACCAGGAGCAGCGTCATCACTTGTCACAAGAAAATGTGCAAGGGAACACATCGGGGCGTGTGCCGACGTGTGGAACAAGTAAAGTCCTTGAATGTGGGGTACCCAGGGGTCATCGTGCTGTCACTGCCCTATGCCTGCACACCTCGACTTTCTGCTACTCTCTTCAGCCTGCTGGCTGAACTTGACACGGGTTGTGGTGTACACTATACTATGGGTGTTGGTTGTGGTTGCTTGCTTGCGCCCTTTGCGGGTGTGCCAGTGTCTTACTTAGAGACGAACGTTCACTGCCACCTCCTCCAGTGGCTGGCAGATCAAGCATGCCTGCACAGACAGTGTTGTGCACAAAAGGTTGCATCCGCATTTCTAGTACACCCGGTGTACCATCAGGTGAGGGTCCTCCTCCATCTGATTTGTATCCAAATCACCCCACTTGTATGCTTCACATGGTAGGTCAAACGTGTTCTCAACTGCATGATGGTTGTGAAACTCGATCACTTCACTCAACCAGTTGTGGATTCGTCCTAAATTAATATCCCTTGAACGCACAATGGACAACCCATCAGCAGCCCGCCAGTCATCTTCTAGTGCCTGCACACTCTTCTTTGCGATTGGTTTCTTGGTCCCTTTGGCAGTGGGAGCGTGTGGGATGGCCTGTGCGCGTGCTTGGGAGGGAGGAGCAGGTAGGCGTGCAGGCTTAGCAGCAGACTCTGCTTTCTACAACTGCCACTATTGGACTATTGCTGCCATCCAGGCTCCTGAGGGACCGTTGGGGAGCCCCACTGCCAACAATTTTCTCTGTATTTGCTTTGCATCAGCATCGTCCTTGAGACCTGGGGAGGATGAGGTAGAGCAGAGACCAGTGACCCGCCTCAATCGCCTGGGACATGCCGCCACTGTTGCTCACAACAGCGTGGCGTCTGCTGCACAGCAAAGCATTAAGACCAGAAGTCAAAATTTGCCAAGACATGGTACGAAGTACTACCCAAAGGCATTGACCTCTGCAGTGCCCATCTCAAACACAGAGCGCACACTGCGGCCGAGAACGTTGCCTTCTGCTGAGTGACACACAGATACCTGGTCCCACGTGACTCCGAGACCCAAGTGCAAACCAATGTATATATGAATGGGTGTGCAGCCCCGCTGCCGTAATCGGCGCTAGGCCTGGCCTCAGACCGGTCCGCTTGCAAGCAGCCCTTGCCTGATACACCCGGTGCCGTTGACTGCAGTCAGGAGTTGTCAACCTGAGGCCAACAGATCCCGTTTCCCCGGATTAAAAAGGATCTGAAATCACCTGAGAGCCACTGGCAGTACACTGAGGCACGTTAGCGTGCCTTAGAGCACCGTGGAGCGCCTTACAGTTAGGCCCCACCTGAGCATCAATTGCATGACCCCGACTGCGAGTTGAACATATTGATGACGACACGAGAACTTCCTCCGGTTCCGGTTCCAGTGCAGGCGCCTCCTGCGTCAGCGGCCCCAGTGTTGGTGTTGGTATTGGTATTGTCTGGGCATGAGCACGTGTCCACGTCCTTCTTGAACAGAGCCACACGAGGGGAGATGATGCCCGTGGAGATCTCCATGAAGCGGGTGGGATCAGGAGGGGCACCCTCCGAGACGTATCCCGCAAGCAGAGTGCCGTCCGCCACCTGGTTGGCCAATACAACCCCATCGGTCTCGAACACGGCCACGGCGGTGTCGTCAAGGATGTCCTTGACGGAATCGTAATTGCCCTGCCCGATGAACCTGGAGGCAAAAGTAAGACACGGACACCCAAACAATCGCATAGTCGGAAACAATTACGCCTGGTGAACGCCCCGTGCGAAGCACAGAGACACAGAGACACATCGAGGCACACACGCGCGCACACACACACACACACACACACACACACACAATCCACGAGGGACGAACAGGCACAGCACTTAGGCAAAGCACTGTCCGCGGAACGAATCTCGTCAGGCCGAAAGTGTCAAGTAGAAGATGTAGAAGAAGAAAAGCATGGAAGGCTAGGCGCCTTTCTGAAGTGCAGCAGTCACACAGTGCATACAGTCACAGTCGATGGGGCGGTCCACTCGCTTGTGCAGCGTGTGTTCACCCCTGCAGGCAAAACAAAGCACATTCCAGCGCTGACTCCGCAAATTAAGGACCACTCCCACAACCCATCGCCTGCTGAGCCCGCACCCTAGTGAGTTAAGGCACCAAATTGCTGCACACACACAGACACACACGCACGCACGCAGACAGGCACGCACATACATACTTCCTACGACCAAAACAGAAGTGCAAAAGAGAGAAACACCCACTCCAGAACAGATGCTCTAGAGTACGGGGGATGTGGTCAGCAGCAGGCAGTACACAAACAGAACGGGGTAAAGCTCAGCCCTGACAAACACATACTCGCAACCGGCAGGAGGCAAAACTGACACAGTACACATTCAGCGACTGGTGCTCTGGGCCCACTGCAACTTGGGGTTACCCAAATCATCCAGCTCCATCTGCGAGAACCTTGGTGTGACGTCACAACAAAACTAAAGGGCCATAGTGGGAAATTGCAAACCCCAAAAAATGGTGTGACCAGATACGGCGTCTCCAGCAGAATGTCTCCTGTGCCTGCCTCTACTGCAAATTTACTGTGACTGTGTCTACTTGCGCTGCTAATCTATTGTGATTGCAGATATTTGTACACCGTGTGTATATTTTTTTGCTGCAGGCCCTTTTGTTCCGTTTTGCCACAATGGGCTGCAAGAAAATTCCTTGCACCTGTGATCCAGCCTTCAAGGGGGAGGTGAGGAAGGACAGCAAGACACTGCCTGCGTCAGTTGACTACAATGATACGTCGGCTGACATGTCAGATGGAGCAAGCTCCGTGTCCTCCTTTGCATCTATTAGTACAGGTTCATCCAGTGGTAGTGGCAGTGATAGTGACAGTGAGAATGACAGGTCAAGTAGTGGTAGCTGCAGCGAGCAAGACAATATTGTCACTGTGAGTGATGATGGTGAATGGCATTGAATGGCGTTGAATGACATTGACGATGTTGCATCCACAGGGCTCTGTGCCTGTAATGTGTGCCCCCCCCCCATGTACATGGACGGGCTGAGGGCTGCCCAAAACGGCCGGTTTTAGGTGACTTTTTTTGTGACCAAATATCGTGACCTTTTTTGAGACCAAGACACACACACACACACACACACACACAAGCATGGAAGGCTAGGCGCCTTTCTGAAGTGCAGCAGTCACACAGTGCATACAGTCACAGTCGATGGGGCGGTCCACTCGCTTGTGCAGCGTGTGTTCACCCCTGCAGGCAAAACAAAGCACATTCCAGCGCTGACTCCGCAAATTAAGGACCACTCCCACAACCCATCGCCTGCTGAGCCCGCACCCTAGTGAGTTAAGGCACCAAATTGCTGCACACACACAGACACACACGCACGCACGCAGACAGGCACGCACATACATACTTCCTACGACCAAAACAGAAGTGCAAAAGAGAGAAACACCCACTCCAGAACAGATGCTCTAGAGTACAGGGGATGTGGTCAGCAGCAGGCAGTACACAAACAGAACGGGGTAAAGCTCAGCCCTGACAAACACATACTCGCAACGGGCAGGAGGCAAAACTGACACAGTACACATTCAGCGACTGGTGCTCTGGGCCCACTGCAACTTGGGGTTACCCAAATCATCCAGCTCCATCTGCGAGAACCTTGGTGTGACGTCACAACAAAACTAAAGGGCCATAGTGGGAAATTGCAAACCCCAAAAAATGGTGTGACCAGATACGGCGTCTCCAGCAGAATGTCTCCTGTGCCTGCCTCTACTGCAAATTTACTGTGACTGTGTCTACTTGCGCTGCTAATCTATTGTGATTGCAGATATTTGTACACCGTGTGTATATTTTTTTGCTGCAGGCCCTTTTGTTCCGTTTTGCCACAATGGGCTGCAAGAAAATTCCTTGCACCTGTGATCCAGCCTTCAAGGGGGAGGTGAGGAAGGACAGCAAGACACTGCCTGCGTCAGTTGACTACAATGATACGTCGGCTGACATGTCAGATGGAGCAAGCTCCGTGTCCTCCTTTGCATCTATTAGTACAGGTTCATCCAGTGGTAGTGGCAGTGATAGTGACAGTGAGAATGACAGGTCAAGTAGTGGTAGCTGCAGCGAGCAAGACAATATTGTCACTGTGAGTGATGATGGTGAATGGCATTGAATGGCGTTGAATGACATTGACGATGTTGCATCCACAGGGCTCTGTGCCTGTAATGTGTGCCCCCCCCCCATGTACATGGACGGGCTGAGGGCTGCCCAAAACGGCCGGTTTTAGGTGACTTTTTTTGTGACCAAATATCGTGACCTTTTTTGAGACCAAGACACACACACACACACACACACACACAAGCATGGAAGGCTAGGCGCCTTTCTGAAGTGCAGCAGTCACACAGTTTATACAGTCACAGTCGATGGGGCGGTCCACTCGCTTGTGCAGCGTGTGTTCACCCCTGCAGGCAAAACAAAGCACATTCCAGCGCTGACTCCGCAAATTAAGGACCACTCCCACAACCCATCGCCTGCTGAGCCCGCACCCTAGTGAGTTAAGGCACCAAATTGCTGCACACACACAGACACACACGCACGCACGCAGACAGGCACGCACATACATACTTCCTACGACCAAAACAGAAGTGCAAAAGAGAGAAACACCCACTCCAGAACAGATGCTCTAGAGTACAGGGGATGTGGTCAGCAGCAGGCAGTACACAAACAGAACGGGGTAAAGCTCAGCCCTGACAAACACATACTCGCAACGGGCAGGAGGCAAAACTGACACAGTACACATTCAGCGACTGGTGCTCTGGGCCCACTGCAACTTGGGGTTACCCAAATCATCCAGCTCCATCTGCGAGAACCTTGGTGTGACGTCACAACAAAACTAAAGGGCCATAGTGGGAAATTGCAAACCCCAAAAAATGGTGTGACCAGATACGGCGTCTCCAGCAGAATGTCTCCTGTGCCTGCCTCTACTGCAAATTTACTGTGACTGTGTCTACTTGCGCTGCTAATCTATTGTGATTGCAGATATTTGTACACCGTTTGTACACCCAAACAATCGCATAGTCCGCAACAATGACGCCTGGTGAACGCCCCGTGCGAAGCACAAAGACACAGAGACACAAAGAGGCACGCACGCACACACACACACACACACACACACAAGCATACACTATCCAAGAGGGACGAACGGGCACAGCACTTAGGCAAAGCACTGTCTGCGGAACGAATCTCGTCAGGCCGAAGGTGTCAAGTAGAAGATGTAGAAGAAGAAAAGCATGGAAGGCTAGGCGCCTTTCCGAAGTGCAGCAGTCACACAGTGCACACAGTCACAGTCAATGGGGCGGTCCACTCGCTTGGGCAGTGTGTGTTCACCCCTGCAGGCAAAACAAAGCAGGTTCCAGCACTGACTCAGCAAATTAAGGACCACTCCCACAGCCCATTGCCTGCTGAGCCCGCACCCTAGTGAGTTGCGCCACACACAGACGCACACACACACACACACGCACGCGCGCATACACATACGCACATACACACTTCCTACGACCAAAACAGAAGTGCAAAAGAGAGAAACACCCACTCCAGAACAGATGCTCTAGAGTACAGGGGATGTAGTCAGCCGCAGGCAGTACACAAACAGAACGGGGTAAAGCTCAGCCCTGACAAACACATACTCACAGCTGGCAGGAGGCAAAACTGACTAGGTACACAATCAGCGACTGGTGCTCTGGGCCCACTGCAACTTACCCAAATCATCCAGCTCCATCAGCGAGAAACTTGATGTGACGTGTCACTGACATCGCCAACTTCTTGCAGGGGTGCGCCCAGTGGTGGATATATCTGGGGGGTGGGTCCGGCCAAGGAACCCTTGCCCCTTGGTCTCAAAAAAGGTCACGATATTTGGTCACAAAAAAAGTGACCTAAAACCGGCCGTTTTGGGCAGCCCTCAGCCCGTCCATGCACATGGGGGGGGGGCACACATTACAGGCACAGAGCCCTGTGGATGCAACATCGTCAATGTCATTCAACGCCATTCAATGCCATTCACCATCATCACTCACAGTGACAATATTGTCTTGTTCGCTGCAGCTACCACTACTTGACCTGTCATTCTCACTGTCACTATCACTGCCACTACCACTGGATGAACCTGTACTAATAGATACAAAGGAGGGCATGGAGCTTGCTCCAACTGACATATCAGCCGACGTATCATTGTAATCAACTGACGCAGGCAGTATCTTGTTGGTTGTTGCAGGGGTCGTTTGACTGTTTTTGCTGTCCTCCTACCTCACGCCATCCACAACCTGCCTCGCTGTATTTCCGTGTGCGTGAGGCCCAGATGCCCTGCTCCTCCACACGTTGTCCCGGCCGTCAACCACACACGCTCCCCCACTCCGTGGATTGCGCGTCCGCAGGGCGCGTTCCTTGTTGGTTGCGGGTCGTGTGCGCTTCATGGTTGACGCGGGTGGCGAGCGCGTCTGCCCCCCCCCCGCGCGCCCCAGGACTTGGACCCCCCAGTGGCGCCAAAATTATACCCATCACTGTGTGGGCTGCTGCACCAAGGGTCCAATACGCGCGCGTGCACACACACACACACACACAGGCACACCCGATTTTCTTGTTACTTCCGCTGGCAATGGCACTGTTCAGAGCGTCCAAAGTGTTGATGCGGGCGTCACTCTTCACAATGAAAATCCCGGCCGTACCCGCGGTCACACAGGAGAAATGGAGAGACTCGATGCGTGGCTTGCCACCATGGAATCCTCCCAGGTAGTAATATGGCTCTGACATATCGACAGTGCCGTCAGCCACGCGGTCACCCACCTCGACGGAGTTAGGGTAGTAGATTCTCCGGATCTGCACCGACGTACTGTAGTGGGCGTTGAACTCATCAACGATCGCCTGCAAGTAGTCGGCCCAGTATCCCGTTGGGTTCAGGCCGTCCGTTGTGTAGTCTGCGATCTGCGAGGCCCACTGCACACCCGCGACCTTCAGCTCATTGCTGTCGAAGACGCGTTTGAGCAGCCCGGTGGCGCTGGCCTTGTCCGGCCACTGCCACTTCGATGGGCTTGGGCTGCAAGTGGTCACCAGGTGCGCTTGCACGTATTGATGCGTGTTCTTGAGGTTGCTGAACCACTTGGGCTTCGAGAGGACGGTCATGATCGCAGCGTCAATGGCCTCGCTCAACTCTTCTGCGCTCTTGGGGTCATGGACGAGGTACTGCGATGTTCCATGGGAATCCGCGGACACAAACGTCACCAGGAGAAGCAAGAGTGCGGCAAATGACATGGCTGACATCTGGAGGTAGTGTGTAGTTTTCATGGGCGACATGACGGAACGTTTGTCAGCAATTTCCGGGGGTTGTGACTCAAATCGATCCGTCCTTTGAATGATGACTGTGAAAGAAGCTCAGGCATGCCAGAGTTCGCGTCCCAGGTATTACAAATGCAAGAGCACTGAAAAAAACAAGGGCCTTCAACTCCCTACGCCAGTGCAAACTGGTTCAGGTTCTGCGGGTATAATCTCAGCCCCGGTTCGAGAGTGAACCGGGGCACCCCGGTTGAAGTGCTGCCCATCCTTGAGCATCTCAGAGGCCTGTAGTACTGAAAAGAACAAGGGCCTTCAACTCCCTACGCCAGTGCAAACTGGTTCAGGTTCTGCGGGTATAATCTCAGCCCCAGTTCGAGAGTGAACCGGGGCACCCCGGTTGAAGTGCTCCCCATCCTTCAGCGTCATTGAGGGCTTCGGACACAACAGCGGTTCAGCAACACAGTTCGAAGAAAGATGCACAAGGAGAGGGTGGGATGTACTCATCTGAATTCTGTAATTCTGTCTGACAACGAACTTTTGAGTTGAGCAATGTAATTTTGTTAAATGTCATGTCCGTCAGCAATGCTGGGCGTGTGGATGTGTGGAATGGTGACACACACCCACACGTGTGCGATATACGTAACAAACGGGCAACAGCCAAGACAGTGACTAGAAGATGACTGGCGGGCTGCTGATGGGTGATCCATTGTGCGTTCAAGGGATATCAATTTAGGATGAATCCACAACTGGTTGAGTCAAGTGATCGAGCTGCACCACCGTCATGCAGGTGAGAACACGGGTCAAACCGGCCCAAAAAGCGAGACCAATGGTTTGTAGAGCCCTGGACTAACATTCCCCTGCAACAACGTGCTGCAATGTGCAATGTGCAGGGCTGTGCAACCAGTGGAGCAAGAGGTGGGGGATTGCATTGCCTGGTTGTGACTCATAATCCCTCAAAGAGGTTGCCCAACAAGGGTATTGTGAAATTGTCGGATGTGTAGAAATGGGCTGACAGCCCAGAGTACAACCACTACTAGTTGGGATTGGGGGGGGGGGGGCAAAGACAAGGACAAAGACAACAAGGACCGAAAGGGGAAAGGGGGAAGGGGTAAGGGCAGGGCTAGGAGGGGGGGGGGGGGGGCAGCAAGAAGAAGAGGCGTAGTTCGAGCAAGAAAAGGTGTAGGTCTGATTCTGTGATCTTTGACACCTCCAACTCGTGTTGCGCCACGTCAAGTTCCGATTCGGACTCTGATGAGTTTGTGGTTAGTATTGCTTCGGTCCGTCGCATGATTAAGTGTAAGGTGGGGGAGATGAAGACTGAACTCAAGTCTGAGATTGGCTCGGTAAGTGGCACTAAGGCTGCCGGCCCTGCCACAGATCTGCCCACGGCTACCAGTGAGAGCATTTTGCGCTTGCAATTGGAACAGGTTGTTATGGTAATGTCTCATGAACAACCAGAGGACATCCAAGTAGGCAGCACGCTCTAGAAAAGAGCAAGGCTGCCGTGGCACTCCATTGATAGGAAGTACAGACGTGTCACGGGTGCTCTGATGTCTGATGAGTCTATTACAATTAAAAGGTGCCGCTTCCGTTGGAGTTGCAAGAGATGGACAAAAGGCGAGAGATTGTGTTAGCTGCATGATTTCCGGCCGCCGTATTGCTCTTTGCCCCTGCATGTGTTGTACCCCCTGGACTTTGTGGGTTGCCATTTGTTTAGATGCATAGTCTATACACGGGCTACAGAGTGTGTGCAGAGAGCACAAATATACGTGGAAATCAGCGTTACCGCAAATTCTGTACCCATGTTGTGCACGCGCACCCTGTGCCGAAATCAGTGGGTATTGTGCACAGTGCTACAAATAGCATGATGCAAGGTCAGTCCAGTCTGTCTGGGCAGCAGACACATTGGTACAGAAATCAACATGGCCCCAGCGCAAAACTCCATGTATGGGTGGGTAATTTGTCATCTTAAAGTGTACGGGGATCTTATATTTTCGTCCTTGAACTTGTCCTGTTTTTGAACTTTGTGAAACAATGTGCACTAAACAAGCCTTTGTTGTCCTTTAAACTGAGTTAAGGCACTGCTGTACTTCTATGGTCCATTTCTTGTGAATACCATCTACATTCAATTAGAGCATCAAGGTATGCTGTTGGGCCTCGGCATTGGGTTGTTGAGGTTGGATTTTGTTTCCTTATGCACTTGGTGCCCGGGTCACTTAAAATGTAGCTCTTATTGTTTTGGTTAGAGAACAGCTCCCAGAGTTTGGGGTGGATCTCTTAAAGTGCCTTTTGTTGGTGGGTGTACCATCAGGCAGGGCAGGAGCAGTGGTAGTTATCGAGGATGTAAGCCAAATGTGGAGGAAAGAAAGCGCCTGACACCATGGTGTGACACCAACTCCACCACTCCAATAAATCCAGCAATCGATGCCATTGGGTGAAGAGATCAAAGTATTTTTTTGAATAGATTGCAATTTGGTAATTTCGTAATCACATGCCATCTGCTCACGGCAATGTTGGAAATTGTGACAATCGACACATCGACAACACACGGCAGACACTAGTAAGGAGAAATCAACATTTTGTTAATTCATTCCCATGCACACAATGGACTAAAATGCAAGTGACTGGGCAGTTCTTCGTAATGAGCAGGCATGTTTCTATCTGTTGTGCGGGTGGGTAGATGTCTGGTTTTGTGTTCTTTGCTGGATGCTCTGTCCTTACCACATTCATTCTCACTCACTACATGTTTGGGTTTCTCAAAGAAGTTGGCGCACATATGTGCTGTGTCTCTGCAACATGTTTCCCTGTTTGTGCTTCTGTTGGCATGTGTTTGTGAACCTCCCCTACTCTTGTGTGTCTGTGTGTGTGTGTGTGTGTTGTATTGGTGCCCATTTGTTACGTATTTCGTGTGTGTGTATCGCCCTGGTGACGGGGTGAGCTGCTCTAGGTTGCAGTGCCTTATCAACTCATGAATGTCTGTGCCTGATGAAATAGCAGCCTAAAGGTGCCGTTGTCTTGTCCTGGGGCCGCAGGGGGTCAAGCAGTGACGATGGTTCTGCCCTGGACCTGCTGTCACTGGGATTTCATTGCTTGATCTACAACTCCCTTGCGTGGTGCAGGGAACGGGTGAGGGGCTGGGATTATTTGCTGCGCTGTCAGCCATGGCGTTGTCCTGCAGGTCTCTGCCTTAGCGGAGCTGGCAGTGGTGTTGAACGCAGGCTTGTCCTGTCCCACATCTCGCATCCTGTACTGCAGAAAGGAGCCTACCGCAGCTGAACAATGTCTTTGTTTTTGTTCTTACTGTGCCTGACGAGAAATTGTGCAAGCCGGCCTCCCTGATTGCTGCCTTCTTCTTTGCGATTGGTTTCTTGGTCCCTTTGGCGGTGGGAGTGCGTGGGATGACCTGTGCACGTGCTGGGGAGGGAGGAGCAGGTTGGCGTGCAGGCTTAGAAGTAGACTCTGCTTTCTACAACTGCCACTATTGGACTATTGCTGCCATCCATCCAGGCTCCTGAGGGACCCTTGGGGAACCCAAGGGGGAATGTTCGCCCAGCGCATGCCCGGCGTGCTACCCTTGTATTCAGCATCCTATCTCTAGCCCCAAGTTTGTCCTCACCATGGGAAGTCCCCCAAGTAGACCGTTGTAGACCGCAAACCTTCTCTGCAAGGCACCTTGTACAAGCCGAAATATGAGAATTCAACAACACAAAATGTGGACTCCCACCACTTCCAACAACCACCCTTGCCATCGTCATGAACTACGTGCAAAGGATGGGCCCAATTCTTAGCCACGGCAAGAAGGTACTCCAAATTGTTTGGTGAGGTGGGGGCAAAAACAGGGACGAGTCGGGCATGGTCAAAAAAAGATGCCCAGCGCGTGCCCGGCACGCCAACGCTCCCCCCCCCCGTGACAAGAATTTTCTCTGCATTTGCTTTGCATCAGCATCGTCCTTGAGACCTGGGGAGACATATGCTGGGGACTTTATGTTTGTTCATAGAAACTGACGAACAGTATTTGGTGACCTCTTCTGCTTTCTGTGCTCCTGCAATTGGTAGCCCATGTGTGCCGCTTGCACTACAGTGTATTACACTTGACAACGTGGAGGGTGCCATGGGGTAAACTCAAGTAGCAGTGTGTGCCTAGTGTCTGCTTGCTCGCCAAAATCCACCCAGATTTGTAGCAGGCTCAGAGTCAACGCCCACCTGTGCTTCAGCTCATCCTCCGCCAACTCCCTGCCATCACCAGTGGTTCTAGCAGTTTGTAAGCAAGATGAAAGCACCACAAGAGGGTGTGTGTTTGCGGATGTTTTGGAGGGGCTGCAGGCTGGGTAAATGGTTGAGGTTGGCAGACACGAATACTTGTACAACACGAATATTTTGCGAAAATGAAAAGAATTAATTTTTAGCAAAATTTTTGCTTTTGCCCCTAAACAGCCCAAACAACAATTCTTTTTGCGATTATTTTGAATTTGCGAGCCGAAATAAGTGTATTGAGCCCCTGAAATTAATTTATTTTTTGCGATTAACTTTTGTCGGACAGCCATTTTGCGTTTGATAATGTATGCTCACTGCTGTTGCTTGGGTCACATCTTGCATGGTCCAAATTTATCATCTGCCTTGCAATTGTCCACCTGATGAAAAAAATGTTTTCCGTGCACAAACGAAGTTTGCCACAACATAATGAATACACACAGAACTCTCATCAAAGCCTTGCTGGACTTCAACATTGTCTCCTGCCATCACAACAACTCATGTGTCCAGAGAACAGTGACAGACAGATGATATGATAACAGTCCAGATAGAATGCCACTGCAAATATTGTCACACAATGACATTGGTCGGCTCAAGTCGGCAGAATGAACTGGCAAAATCTGAGAAACCTAACGAGCTGGCAGAACTAATTGGGAAAATACATAGCTTGGAGCACGGAGTTTAACCATTTTTGCCCCCTTGGTACAAACCCTACACTCTGTGGATTGTTCATTTAATTGACCTAATTTTTTGCAAATCCTGTGTCCAGAACGTTTCCTGAATCTTTTGCGCTCCGAAAAAAACACGCTACAATTAAATGTTTTGGCAAAATATTGAAGTTTGTACGGTAAGACCACAACTAAAGATTTGCCAAGACATGGTACGAAGTACTACCCAAAGGCATTGACCTCTGCAGTGCCCATCTCAAACACAGAGCGCACACTACGGCCGAGAACGTTGCCCTCTGCTGAGTGACACACAGATACCTGGTCCAACTAGACCCCGATATATGAATGGGTTTGCAGCCCCGCTGCCGTAATCGGCTCTAGGCCTGGCCTCAGACCGGTCCGCTTGCAAGCAGCCCTTGCCTGATACACCCGGTGCCGTTGACTGCAGTCAGGAGTCGTCAACCTGAGGCCAACAGATCCCGTTTCCCTGGATTAAAAAGCACCTGAGAGCCACTGGCAGTATACTGAGGCACGTTAGCGTGCCTTAGAGCACCGTGGAGCGCCTTACAGTTAGGCCCCACATGAGCATCAATTGCACGAGCCCGACTGCGAGTTGAACATATTGATGACGACACGAGAACTTCCTCCGGTTCCGGTTCCGGTGCAGGCGCCTCCCGCGTCAGCGGCCCCAGTGTTGGTGTTGGTGTTGGTATTGTCTGGGCATGAGCACGTGTCCACGTCCTTCTTGAACAGAGCCACACGAGGGGAGATGATGCCCGTGGAGATCTCCATGAAGCGGGTGGGATCAGGAGGGGCACCCTCCGAGACGTATCCCGCAAGTAGAGTGCCGTCCGCCACCTGGTTGGCCAATACAACCCCATCGGTCTCGAACACGGCCACGGCGGTGTCGTCAAGGATGTCCTTGACGGAATCGTAATTGCCCTGCCCGATGAACCTGGAGGCAAAAGTAAGACGCGGACACCCAAACAATCGCGTCGTCGGAAACAATTACGCCTGGTGAACGCCCTGTGCGAAGCACAAAGACACAGAGACACAACGAGGCACGCACACACACACACACACATACACTATCCAAGAGGGACGAACGGGCACAGCACTTAGGCAAAGCACTGTCTGCGGAACGAATCTCGTCTGGCCGAAAGTGTCAAGTAGAAGATGTAGAAGAAGAAAAGCATGGAAGGCTAGGCGCCTTTCTGAAGTGCAGCAGTCACACAGTGCACACAGTCACAGTCGATGGGGCGGTCCACTCGCTTGTGCAGCGTGTGTTCACCCCTGCAGGCAAAACAAAGCACGTTCCAGCGCCGACTCCGCAAATTCAGGACCACTCCCACAGCCCATCGCTATGTGTGATTGTGTGTGTCTGTGTGTGTAGCAATTTGGTGCCGCAACTCACGAAGGTGCGGGCTCAGCAGGCGCATACACGCACGCACATACACACTTCCTGCGACTAAAACAGAAGTGCAAAAGAGAGAAACACCCACTCCAGAACAGATGCTCTAGAGTACAGGGGATGTGGTCAGCAGCAGGCAGTACACAAACAGAACGGGGTAAAGCTCAGCCCTGACAAACACATACTCGCAACTGGCAGGAGGCGAAACTGACACAGTACACAATCAACGACTGGTGCTCTGGGCGCACTGCAACTTGGGTTCACCCAAGTCATCCAGCTCCATCAGCGAGAACCTTGGTGTGACGTGTCACTGACATTGCCAACTTCTTGGAGGGGTGCGCTCAGTGGTGGATATTTCTGGGGGGTGGGTCCGGCCCGGGACCCCCAACCCCCCCCCCTTGGTCTCAAAAAAGGTCACGATATTTGGTCACAAAAAAAGTGACCTAAAACCGGCCGTTTTGGGCAGCCCTCAGCCCGTACATGTACATGGGGGGGGGGGGGGGGGTGATGCAATGACACACATGACAGGCACAGAGCCCTGTGGATGCAACATCGTCAATGTCATTCAATGCCCTTCAATGCCATTCACCGTCATCACTCACAGTGACAATATTGTCTTGCTCGCTGCAGCTACCACTACTTGACCTGTCATTCTCACTGTCACTATCACTGCCACTGCCACTGGATGAACCTGTACTAATAGATGCAAAGGAGGACACGGAGCTTGCCCCATCTGACATATCAGCCGACGTATCATTGCAATCAACTGATGCAGGCAGTGTCTTATTCCTGACCTCCCCCTTGCAGGCTGGATCGCAGGTGCAAGGAATTTTCTTGCAGCCCATTGTGGCAAAAAGGAACAAAAGGGCCTGCAGCAAAAAAATATACACACAGTGTACAAATATCGGCAGTCACCATGGATTTGCAGTGCAAGTAGACACAGTCACAGTAAATTTGCAGTATAGGCAGGCACAGGAGACATTCTGCCGGAGACGCCTTATCTGGACACACTATCATTTGGGGCTTGCACGTTCTGACTATGGCCCTTTAGTTTTGTTGTGACCAGTCACAAAAAAATCCACCTGCTGGTTGTTGCAGGGGTCGTTTGACTGTTTTTGCTGTCCTCCTACCTCACGCCATCCACAACCTGCCTCGCTGTATTTCCGTGTGCGTGAGGCCCAGATGCCCTGCTCCTCCACACGTTGTCCCGGCCGTCAACCACACACGCTCCCCCACTCCGTGGATTGCGCGTGCGCAGGGCGCGTTCCTTGTTGGTTGCGGGTCGTGTGCGCTTCATGGTTGACACGGGTGGCATTCGCACCCCGCCTGCCCCCCCGCCCGCCCCAGGACGTGGACCCCCAAGTGGCGCCAAAATTAGATCCATCACTGTGTGGGCCGCTGCACCAAAGGTCCAATACGCGCGCGTGCACACACACACACACACACACACACACACACACACACACACACACACAGGCACACCCGATTTTCTTGTTACTTCCGCTGGCAATGGCACTGTTCAGAGCGTCCAAAGTGTTGATGCGGGCGTTGTCCCGGCCGTCAACCACACACGCTCCCCCACTCCGTGGATTGCGCGTGCGCAGGGCGCGTTCCTTGTTGGTTGCGGGTCGTGTGCGCTTCATGGTTGACGCGGGTGGCGAGCGCGCCTGCCCCCCACGCCCCCGCCCCGGGATGTGGACCCCCAAGTGGCGCCAAAATTATATCCATCACTGTGTGGGCCGCTGCACCAAGGGTCCAATGCGCACGCGCGCGCGTGCACACACACACACACACACACACACACACACACACACACAGGCACACCCGATTTTCTTGTTACTTCCGCTGGCAATGGCACTGTTCAGAGCGTCCAAAGTGTTGATGCGGGCGTCACTCTTCACAATGAAAATCCCGGCCGTACCCGCGGTCACACAGGAGAAATGGAGAGACTCGATGCGTGGCTTGCCACCATGGAATCCTCCCAGGTAGTAATATGGCTCTGACATATCAACAGTGCCGTCAGCCACGCGGTCACCTACCTCGACGGAGTTAGGGTAGTAGATTCTCCGGATCTGCACCGACGTACTGTAGTGGGCGTTGAACTCATCAACGATCGCCTGCAAGTAGTCGGCCCAGTATCCCGTTGGGTTCAGGCCGTCCGTCGTGTAGTCTGCGATCTGCGAGGCCCACTGCACACCCGCGACCTTCAGCTCATTGCTGTCGAAGACGCGTTTGAGCAGCCCGGTGGCGCTGGCCTTGTCCGGCCACTGCCACTTCGATGGGCTTGGGCTGCAAGTGGTCACCAGGTGCGCTTGCACGTATTGATGCGTGTTCTTGAGGTTGCTGAACCACTTGGGCTTCGAGAGGACGGTCATGATCGCAGCGTCAATGGCCTCGCTCAACTCTTCTGCGCTCTTGGGGTCATGGACGAGGTACTGCGATGTTCCATGGGAATCCGCGGACACAAACGTCACCAGGAGAAGCAAGAGTGCGGCAAATGACATGGCTGACATCTGGAGGTAGTGTGTAGTTTTCATGGGCGACATGACGGAACGTTTGTCAGCAATTTCCGGGGGTTGTGACTCAAATCGATCCGTCCTTTGAATGATGACTGTGAAAGAAGCTCAGGCATGCCAGAGTTCGCGTCCCAGGTATTACAAATGCAAGAGCACTGAAAAAACAGGGCCTTCAACTCCCTACGCCAGTGCAAACTGGTTCAGGTTCTGCGGGTATAATCTCAGCCCCAGTTCGAGAGTGAACCGGGGCACCCCGGTTGAAGTGCTGCCCATCCTTGAGCATCTCAGAGGCCTGTAGTACTGAAAAAACAAGGGCCTTCAACTCCCTACGCCAGTGCAAACTGGTTCAGGTTCTGCGGGTATAATCTCAGCCCCAGTTCGAGAGTGAACCGGGGCACCCCGGTTGAAGTGCTCCCCATCCTTCAGCGTCATTGAGGGCTTCGGACACAACAGCGGTTCAACAACACAGTTCGAAGAAAGATGCAAGTGGATAGGGTGGGATGTACTCATCTGAATTCTGCAATTCTGTCTTACAACGAACTTTTGAGTTGAGCAATGTAATTTTGTTAAATGTCATGTCCGTCAGCAATGCTGGGCGTGTGGGTGTGTGGAATGGTGACACATACGCGCGTGCGTGTGCGATATACGTAACAAACGGGCAACAGCCAACACAGCGAGCAGCAATCAGGGAGGCCGGCTTGCACAATTTCTCGTCAGGCGCAGTAAGAACAAAAAGAAAGACATTGTTTGGCTGCAACAGGCTCCTTTCTGCAGTACAGAGAGACAGGACGAGCCCGCGGTGAACAGGGGGTCAGGCAGTGAGGATGGTTCTGCCCTGGGCCTTCTGTCACTTTTTCATTTTTCATGGCTTGATCTAAAACCCCCTGGGTGGTGCAGGGAACGGGGGAGGGGCTGGGTTGGTTTGCTGCGCTGTCAGCCATGGCGTTCTCCTGCAGGCCTCTGCCTTAGCGGCCTAGAACAAGACAACGGCACCTTTAGGCTGCTATTTCATCAGGCACAGACATTCATGACTTAATAAGGCACTGCAACCTAGAGCAGCTCACCCCGTCATCAGGGCGATACACACACACGAAATACGTAACAAATGGGCACCAATACAACACACACACACACACACAGACACACAAGAGGGGGGGAGGTTCACAAACATATGCCAACAGAAGCACAAACAGGGAAACATGTTGCAGAGACACAGCACATATGTGCGCCAACTTCTTTGAGAAACTCAAACATGTAGTGAGTGAGAATGAATGTGGTAGGGACAGAGCATCCAGCAAAGAACACAAAACCAGACATCTACCCACCCGCACAACAGATAGAAACATGCCTGCACATTACGAAGAACTGCCCAGTCACTTGCATTTTAGTCCATTGTGTGCATGGGAATGAATTAACAAAATGTTGATTTCTCCTTACTAGTGTCTGCCGTGTGTTGTCGATGTGTCGATTGTCACAATTTCCAACATTGCCGTGAGCAGATGGCATGTGATTACGAAATTACCAAATTGCAATCTATTCAAAAAAATACTTTGATCTCTTCACCCAATGGCATCGATTGCTGGATTTATCGGAGTGGTGGAGTTGGTGTCACACCATGGTGTCAGGCGCTTTCTTTCCTCCACATTTGGCTTACATCCTCGATAACTACCACTGCTCCTGCCCTGCCTGATGGTACACCCACCAACAAAAGGCACTTTAAGAGATCCACCCCAAACTCTGGGAGCTGTTCTCTAACCAAAACAATAAGAGACCCACTTTGGAAAACTACATTTTAAGTGACCCGGGCACCAAGTGCATAAGGAAACAAAATCCAACCTCAACAACCCAATGCCGAGGCCCAACAGCATACCTTGATGCTCTAATTGAATGTAGATGGTATTCACAAGAAATGGACCATAGAAGTACAGCAGTGCCTTAACTCAGTTTAAAGGACAACAAAGGCTTGTTTAGTGCACATTGTTTCACAAAGTTCAAAAACAGGACAAGTTCAAGGACGAAAATATAAGATCCCCGTACACTTTAAGATGACAAATTACCCACCCATACATGGAGTTTTGCGCTGGGGCCATGTTGATTTCTGTACCAATGTGTCTGCTGCCCAGACAGACTGGACTGACCTTGCATCATGCTATTTGTAGCACTGTGCACAATACCCACTGATTTCGGCACAGGGTGCGCGTGCACAACATGGGTACAGAATTTGCGGTAACGCTGATTTCCACGTATATTTGTGCTCTCTGCACACACTCTGTAGCCCGTGTATAGACTATGCATCTAAACAAATGGCAACCCACAAAGTCCAGGGGGTACAACACATGCAGGGGCAAAGAGCAATACGGCGGCCGGAAATCATGCAGCTAACACAATCTCTCGCCTTTTGTCCATCTCTTGCAACTCCAACGGAAGCGGCACCTTTTAATTGTAATAGACTCATCAGACATCAGAGCACCCGTGACACGTCTGTACTTCCTATCAATGGAGTGCCACGGCAGCCTTGCTCTTTTCTAGAGCGTGCTGCCTACTTCGATCTCCTCTGGACCATAACAACCTGTTCCAATTGCAAGCGCAAAATGCTCTCACTGGTAGCCGTGGGCAGATCTGTGGTAGGGCTAGCGGCCTTAGTGCCACTTACCGAGCCAATCTCAGACTTGAGTTCAGTCTTCATCTCCCCCACCTTACACTTAATCATGCGACGGACCGAAGCAATACTAGCCACAAACTCATCAGAGTCCGAATCGGAACTTGACGTGGCACAACACGAGTTGGAGGTGTCAAAGATCATAAAACCAAACTTGCCTTTACTTGCCGAAACTACGCCTCTTCTTCGGTGCCTGCCATGCACGCCTGATTCGGCAAGCTAATGGTGTATACCGCGCAAGTAGGTAGTGCCTCAAAGCAGCACGGCCCAAAAAGTGACACCAATGGTTTGTAGAGCCCTAGACCAGCATCCCCTTGCAGCAACTTGCTGCAATCTGCAGGGCTGTGCAACCAGTGGAGCAAGAGGTGGGGGATTGCATTGCCTGGTTGTGACTCATAATCCCTCAAAGAGGTTGCCCAACAAGGGTATTGTGGAATTGTCGGATGTGTAGAAATGGGTTGACAGCCCAGAGTACAACCGCTAGTAGTTGGGATGTGGGGGGGGGCAAAGACAAGGACAAAGACAACAAGGACCCAAAGGGGAAAAGGAGAAGGGGTAAGGGCAGGACCGAGAGCAGCGTCATCACTTGTCACAAGAGAATGTGCAAGGGAACACATAGGGGCGTGTGCAAATGTGTGGAACAAGTTCATTGTGGGGTACCTAGGGGGCATTGTGCTGTCACTGTTTGCCCTATGCCCGCACACCTCGACTTTCTGCTACTCTCTTTAGCCTAGTGGCTGAACTTGACAAGTGTTGTGGTGTACACTATACTATGGGTGTTGGTTGTGGTTGCTTGCTTGCGCCCTTTGCGGGTGTGCCAATGTCTTACTTAGAGACGAACGTTCACTGCCACCTCCTCCAGTGGCTGGCAGATCAAGCATGCCTGCACAGACAGTGTTGTGCACAAAAGGTTGCATCCGCATTTCTAGTACACCCGGTGTACCATCAGGTGAGGGTCCTCCTCCATCTGATTTGTATCCAAATCACCCCACCCGTATGCTTCACATGGTAGGTCAAACGTGTTCTCAACTGCATGACGGTGGTGCACCTTCATCACTTCACTCAACCAGTTGTGGATTCGTACTAAATTAATATCCCTTGAACGCACAATGGACAACCCATCAGCAGCCCGCCAGTCATCTTTTGGTGCCTGCACCTTGTTCGTTGCGATTGGTTTCTTGGTCCCTTTGGCAGTGGGAGCCTGTGGGATGGCCTGTGCACGTGCTTGGGAGGGAGGAGCAGGTAGGTGTGCAGGCTTAGCAGCAGACTCTGCTTTCTACAACTGCCACTATTGGACTATGCTGCCATCCAGGCTCCTGAGGGACCCTTGGGGAGCCCCACTGCCAACAATTTTCTCTGTATTTGCTTTGCATCAGCTTCGTCCTTGAGACCTGTAGAGACATATGCTGGGGACTTTATGTTTGTTCGTAGAAACTGATGAACAGTGTTTGGTGACCTTCTGCTTTCTGTGCTCCTGCAATGGGTAGCCCATGTGTGCCGCTTGCCCTGCAGTGTATTACACCTGACAACGGGTATGTGGGTGCCATAGGCCAAACTCAAGTAGCAGTGTGTGCATAGTGTCTGCTTGCTCGCCAAAATCGACCCAGATTTGTAGGAGGCTCAGAGTCAACGCCCACCTGTGCTTCAGCTCATCCTCCACCAACTTCCTGCCATCACCAGTGGTTCTAGCAGGTTGTAAACAAGATGAAAGCACCACAAGAGGGTGTGTGTTTGTGGATGTTTTGGAGGGGCTGCAGGCTGGGTAAATGGTTGGGGTTGGCAGACAGCGATGTTTAGTTGCACTAGGACAAGCCACGGCTCAAGAGGCCCCAGTCTCAACACAACAAGACGTGAGTCCAACACAGGACTTGGCTGGGGCTGTTTTGGCTCACCCAAACTCCTGAAATACCCTCCCAGAAGCACACCCGCCGCCCACCTGTGTTAACCAGGGGAGGATGAGGTAGAGCAGAGACCGGTGACCCACCTCAATCGCCTGGGACATGCCGCCACTGTTGCTCACAACAGCGTGGCGTCTGCTGCACAGCAAAGCATTAAGACCACAAGTCAAAATTTGCCAAGACATGGTACGAAGTACTACCCAAAGGCATTGACCTCTGCAGTGCCCATCTCAAACACAGAGCGCACACTGCGGCCGAGAACGTTGCCTTCTGCTGAGTGACACACAGACACCTGGTCCCACGTGACTCCGAGACCCAAGTGCAAACCAATGTATATATGAATGGGTTTGCAGCCCCGCTGCCGTAATCGGCTCTAGGCCTGGCCTCAGACCGGTCCGCTTGTAAGCGGCCCTCGCCTGATACACCCGGTGCCGTTGACTGCAATCAGGAGTTGTCAACCTGAGGCCAACAGATCCCGTTTCCCCGGATTAAAAAGGAACTGAAAGCACCTGAGAGCCACTGGCAGGACACTGAGGCACGTTGTCCTGCCTTAGAGCACCGTGGAGCACCTTACAGTTAGGCCCCACATGAGCATCAATTGCACGAGCCCGACTGCGAGTTGAACATATTGATGACGACACGAGAACTTCCTCCGGTTCCGGTTCCGGTGCAGGCGCCTCCCGCGTCAGCGGCCCCAGTGTTGGTGTTGGTATTGGTATTGTCTGGGCATGAGCATGTGTCCACGTCCTTCTTGAACAGAGCCACACGAGGGGAGATGATGCCCGTGGAGATCTCCATGAAGCGGGTGGGATCAGGAGGGGCACCCTCCGAGACGTATCCCGCAAGTAGAGTGCCGTCCGCCACCTGGTTGGCCAATACAACCCCATCGGTCTCGAACACGGCCACGGCGGTGTCGTCAAGGATGTCCTTGACGGAATCGTAATTGCCCTGCCCGATGAACCTGGAGGCAAAAGTAAGACGCGGACACCCAAACAATAGCGCAGTCGGAAATAATTACGTCTGGTGAACGCCCTGTGTGAAGCACAGAGACACAGAGACACAACGAGGCACGCAGGCACGCGCGCGCGCACACACACACACACACACACACACTATCCAAGAGGGACGAACAGGCACAGCACTTAGGCAAAGCACTGTCCGCGGAACGAATCTCGTCAGGCCGAAGGTTTCAAATAGAAGAGAAGCATGGAAGGCTAGGTGACTTTCCGAAGTGCAGCAGTCACATGGTGCACACAGTCACAGTCGATGGGGCGGTCCAGTCACTCATGCAGCGTGTGTTCACCCCTGCAGGCAAAACAAAGCACGTTCCAGCGCCGACTCCGCAAATTCAGGACCACTCCCACAACCCACCCCCACCCTAGTGAGTTGCGGCACCAAATTACTACGCACACACAGACACAAACACACACAAACACACACACACACACACATACATGCACGCACATGCACACTTCTTACAACGAAAACAGAAGTGCAAAAGAGAGAAACACCCACTCCAGAACAGATGCTCTAGAGTACAGGGGATGTAGTCAGCCGCAGGCAGTACACAAACAGAACGGGGTAAAGCTCAGCCCTGACAAACACATACTCGCAGCTGGCAGGAGGCAAAACTGACACAGTACACAATCAGCGACTGGTGCTCTGGGCCCACTGCAACTTGGGTTCACCCAAGTCATCCAGCTCCATCAGCGAGCACCTAGGTGTGACGTCTCGCTGACATCGCCAACTTCTTGGAGGGGTGGGCCCAGTGGTGGATATATCTGGGGGTCGGGTTCGGCCGGGACCCCCCCCCCCCCTACCCCCTGTGTGACATTCCGTCTGTATGGGGCCCTGGACAGTCACCCGTTCTTCCCTTCGCATGTTGCGTCGGGTTGCTTCTTTCTGTCAGCTGCTGCGGCCGGTGCGCTTGCTGGTGTCGTTTCCGCGTTCGCGGAGCCCAGTGGTTGGTGTGCCGGGGCTGGGCTGGATGTTGCATGGTGTGCCGTTTGCGCGTCAGTGGCGCCCGGTAGATGGCGTATCGGGGTGGTGCTGGTTGGCGCGGGGGTCATTTGACTGTTTTTGCTGTCCCCACACCTCCTACCTCAGGCTGTCCACAACCTGCCACGCTGCGTTTCCGTGTGCATGAGGCCCAGGTGCCCTGCTCATCCATGCGTAAAGAAACAACAACCAGACGCAATGTCACACAGGGGGTTTTTTTTGTGACTGGTCACAACAAAACTAAAGGGCCATAGTGGGAAATTGCAAACCCCAAAAAATGGTGTGACCAGATAAGACGTCTCCGGCAGAATGTCTCCTGTGCCTGCCTCTACTGCAAATTTACTGTGACTGTGTCTACTTGCGCTGCTAATCTATTGTGATTGCTGTCATTTGTACACTGTGTATCTTTTGTTGCTGCAGGCCCTTTTGTTCCTTTTTGCCACAATGGGCTGCAAGAAAATTCCTTGCACCTGCGATCCAGCCTGCAAGGGGGAGGTGAGGAAGGACAGCAAGACACTGCCTGAGTCAGTTGATTACAATGATAAGTCGGCTGATATGTCAGATGGAGCAAGCTCCTTGTCCTCCTTTGTATCTAATAGTACAGGTTCATCCAGTGGCAGTGGCAGTGATAGTGACAGTGAGAATGACAGGTCAAGTAGTGGTAGCTGCAGCGAGCAAGACAATATTGTCACTGTGAGTGATGACGGTGAATGGCATTGAATGGCGTTGAATGACATTGGCGATGTTGCATCCACAGGGCTCTGTGCCTGTCATGTGTGTCGTTGCATCACCCCCCGCCCCCCATGTACATGGACGGGCTGAGGGCTGCCCAAAATGGCCGGTTTTAGGTCACTTTTTTTGTGACCAAATATCGTGACCTTTTTTTGAAGGTAAGGGGGTGGGTGGGTGGTGCCCGATGCCCCTGGTGACACCCAAATCACAGTGGGATGTCACCCTTTCTTCCCTTCGCATGTTGCGTCTGGTCGCTGCTTTCTGTCGGCCGCTTCGGCCAGTGCTCCTGCTGGTGTTGTTTCCACGTTCGCGGAGCCCATTGGTCCGGGGCTGGGGCTGTGCTGGATGTGGCAGGATGTGCCGTTTGAGCGTTCGCGGCGACCAGTAGTTGGCGTACTGGGGTTGTGCTGGTTGTTGCAGGGGTCATTTGAATGTTTTTGCTGTCCCCACAACTCCTACCTCAGGCCGTCCACAACCTACCTCGCTGCGTTTCCGTGTGCGTGAGGCCCAGATGCCCTGCTCCTCCACGCGTTGTCCCGGCCGTCAACCACACACGCTCCCCCACTCCGTGGATTGCGCGTGCGCAGGGCGCGTTCCTTGTTGGTTGCGGGTCGTGTGCGCTTCATCGTTGACGCGGGTGGCGAGCGCGCCTGCCCCCCACGCCCCCGCCCCGGGATGTGGACCCCCAAGTGGCGCCAAAATTATATCCATCACTGTGTGGGCCGCTGCACCAAGGGTCCAATGCGCACGCGCGCGTGCACACACACACACACACACACACACACACACACACACACAGGCACACCCGATTTTCTTGTTACTTCCGCTGGCAATGGCACTGTTCAGAGCGTCCAAAGTGTTGATGCGGGCGTTGTCCCGGCCGTCAACCACACACGCTCCCCCACTCCGTGGATTGCGCGTGCGCAGGGCGCGTTCCTTGTTGGTTGCGGGTCGTGTGCGCTTCATGGTTGACGCGGGTGGCGAGCGCACCTGCCCCCCACGCCCCCGCCCCGGGATGTGGACCCCCAAGTGGCGCCAAAATTATATCCATCACTGTGTGGGCCGCTGCACCAAGGGTCCAATGCGCACGCGCGCGCGTGCACACACACACACAGGCACACACACACACACACAGGCACACCCGATTTTCTTGTTACTTCCGCTGGCAATGGCACTGTTCAGAGCGTCCAAAGTGTTGATGCGGGCGTCACTCTTCACAATGAAAATCCCGGCCGTACCCGCGGTCACACAGGAGAAATGGAGAGACTCGATGCGTGGCTTGCCACCATGGAATCCTCCCAGGTAGTAATATGGCTCTGACATATCAACAGTGCCGTCAGCCACGCGGTCACCTACCTCGACGGAGTTAGGGTAGTAGATTCTCCGGATCTGCACCGACGTACTGTAGTGGGCGTTGAACTCATCAACGATCGCCTGCAAGTAGTCGGCCCAGTATCCCGTTGGGTTCAGGCCGTCCGTCGTGTAGTCTGCGATCTGCGAGGCCCACTGCACACCCGCGACCTTCAGCTCATTGCTGTCGAAGACGCGTTTGAGCAGCCCGGTGGCGCTGGCCTTGTCCGGCCACTGCCACTTCGATGGGCTTGGGCTGCAAGTGGTCACCAGGTGCGCTTGCACGTATTGATGCGTGTTCTTGAGGTTGCTGAACCACTTGGGCTTCGAGAGGACGGTCATGATCGCAGCGTCAATGGCCTCGCTCAACTCTTCTGCGCTCTTGGGGTCATGGACGAGGTACTGCGATGTTCCATGGGAATCCGCGGACACAAACGTCACCAGCAGGAGCAGGAGCGCGGCAAACGACATGGCTGACATCTGGAGGTAGTGTGTAGTTTTCATGGGCGACATGACGGAACGTTTGTCAGCAATTTCCGGGGGTTGTGACTCAAATCGATCCGTCCTTTGAATGATGACTGTGAAAGAAGCTCAGGCATGCCAGAGTTCGCGTCCCAGGTATTACAAATGCAAGAGCACTGAAAAAACAGGGCCTTCAACTCCCTACGCCAGTGCAAACTGGTTCAGGTTCTGCGGGTATAATCTCAGCCCCGGTTCGAGAGTGAACCGGGGCACCCCGGTTGAAGTGCTGCCCATCCTTGAGCATCTCAGAGGCCTGTAGTACTGAAAAAACAAGGGCCTTCAACTCCCTACGCCAGTGCAAACTGGTTCAGGTTCTGCGGGTATAATCTCAGCCCCAGTTCGAGAGTGAACCGGGGCACCCCGGTTGAAGTGCTCCCCATCCTTCAGCGTCATTGAGGGCTTCGGACACAACAGTGGTTCAACAACACAGTTCGAAGAAACATGCAAGAGGAGAGGGTGGGATGTACTCATCTGAATTCTGCAATTCTGTCTTACAACGAAATTTTGAGATGCTGGGCGTGTGGGTGTGTGGAATGGTGACACACACCCAGGCACGCGTGCGTGCGCGATATACGCAACAAACGGGCAACAGCCAACATAGCGAGCAGCAATCAGAGAGGCCGGCTTGCACAATTTCTCGTCAGGCACAGCAAGAACAAAAACAAAGACGTTGTTTGGCTGCGGTAGGCTCCTTTCTGCAGTACAGGATGCGAGATCTGGGACAGGACAAGCCCGCGTTCAACACCACTGCCAGCTCCGCTAAGGCAGAGACCTGCAGGACAACGCCATGGCTGACAGCGCAGCAAATCATCCCAGCCCCTCACCCAGGGGGGTTGTAGATCAAGCTATGAAAATCCAGTGACAGCAGGTCCAGGGCAGAACCATGGTCACTGCTTGCGGCCCCAGGACAAGACAACGGCACCTTTAGGCTGCTATTTTATCAGGCACAGACATTCATGAGTTAATAAGGCACTGCAACCTAGAGCAGCTCACCCCGTCACCAGGGCGATACACAGACACACGAAATACGTAATAAACAGGCACCAATATAACACACACGGGCGCGCGCGCCGCTGGACATTAGAACCAGCATTTCCTTCTTCGGATCCTCCAGGAAATTCATCTCCAGGACCAGGGCCCAAATGCACATAAGCTGTGCACTTAGGTACCCCCTTCTTGTCTTGACCACCCCCCATAGAGCAAACAACGTGTTGTCGTGCACATCCCAATCGACGAAATCTAGCACATCTCGGATTGTGTACACAACGAAATTTCTGTCCGCTGGGCGTCCTACGCGGTCCAGTGCGACCGCGCTTCGCAACGCAAAAACAAAATGTGTTGTGTATAGGGCGATGCATCTTCACCGTGTCTGCGGCTTTCCGCACTGCGTCTGACACTTTCTGCTTGTTTATTTTCCAATACGCGTTATCTATGTCGCGCTCCCATATGTACAGAAATTGAGGGGGGTTTGTATGCAAGTGTGTCCATATATCTTTCATACCCATCATACAGTGGGCAGCCTATCCCCTCCTTGATTTTTTTCTTTCATTGGAAAGTCCACATCAAATAGTACCCAAAAATGCAAAAAAAAATACCCCCATTTTTTGGACCCCGTCAACCCATTTTGCCCATTACCGCCCAAAATCATACCATCATCAAATTCACCCGAATTGAGGGGTTTTATGTTTTCACCTGGGCAATTCCTGTAACAGCAGTGTCAAATACCGCCCGATCTGGCGAGAGATGCCTCTCAATGGGTGGCCAGCATGTGTGACTGCGAGGCAGAATCGATGACGACGACGACACGCAAAGGAGAAAATTGCTCACTGGACCATAGTTGCAGGGTACAGCCATTCATGGAGACCGTGCGCCAACCATTGTAGGTGTGAACACTCACACGGCCGCAAAACGCATGACACCATGCTACATAGAACCACATACCCCTGATATTGAGCACAAGACGCTTTTGCGGGCACTCATTCGGCCCCATGTACGCCCAAGCATTACGTACATACATCAACATACAGTACACACAGAACCAAAATTAGGTGTACAACAGTGTCGGAGAGAGAGAGAGTGAGTGAGAGAGAGAGCTTTGGTGTATAGTGGTGTTGCATGGGCATTGGTAAGGTTGTGAATGGAGATGGTTGCAATTGAAATTAGTTAGCGCACTTGCCCACTTGCGTCGACTTGTGTCTGGGGTGAAACTAGCCATGGTGGCTGGTGGCTGGTGGGTCGAGAATATGGGGAGACCCCCCCCCCCTCCTCCCCCCCCTACACACGGCTAGCCGCGGCTGGGGGGTGAATTGCGCCGAGGCCCCGTGTGGACAAAAATATTGAACAAACGCTTACCGTAGGGCGCTCCTAGGGATATCAAGCAACTCAATCGGATGGAACACAATGCCATTGGACATGCATGCATAGGAGGTGCAATCACAAAGGCAAATGGACCATGACTTCTCACCATATCCCATCGTGATAGCCCAAGACAGCGGGCCACATGTTGGAATGTTGGAATGGTTCAAGGGGCAACCAAGTTCGAAATACTGAAGAAGAAAATTGCAAGTGGCTTTGCAAAGGCCGAGAGGGGTGGAGTTTGCATTGTCATATCAAAGAGCATTTGCCCATAATTATGAGGGTGGTTCAAGGGGCAACCAAGTTCAAAATACTGAAGAAGAAAATTGCAAATGGCTTTGCAAAGGCCGAGAGGGGTGGAGTTTGCATTGTCATATCAAAGAGCATTTGCCCATAATTATGAGGGTGGGTGTGTCTACGTCCAGCCTTAACTCATGGGAAACTTGCTCCGCGAAAACACGGCTATACTGGATGATCTCTGGCTGCCCATCCCACTCCAAGCCCACAAAGGGAGGCGCCTGCAACTCTGTCTGCCGCGGCCGCAAGTTGCGGACCGTGAGGAACTTTTTCCTTGCCCTTGCCTTCACTACAACCGCGAAGCGAGTCTTCGCCTCATCCAAGTGGCACAAGAGTTGCTCAAGCACAAATTCTGCTGGTATGCGGCACCTTTGAATGGCCACCGCAACCGTGTATCCAAAAATTCGCACCATGCAAGTTTGCTTCCCACTTGGTAGTAGGCACAGTAGACATCACTATAAAGTACAAGTGGGCAATGCATTGTCTAAAACTATTGCAGAAGGAGCATTGCAAGTAACTCACAATGAGACAAACAATTTCCAACATATGTTGTTCAAAAAGAATTGTTTCATTAGCATATCATGTGCTATGTGGGGCTCTGTGGCATGCAAACACAAAGCAAGACCAGGTCTACACCAGCCGGCCGGCCGGCCGGCTGGCCGGCCAGCCAAAGGACCGAGAATAGGAGGAGACCCCCCCCCCTCCCCCCCCCCATGGTCGCTTTCACTCCTCTGTTTTCCTGGTTGCTGTAGTACATAGCCATGCAAAACAAAGCCAGAAAAACAGAACTACCTCTATCACAAAGACGAAGACGGCCTTGTTCAATGACTTCTGTGACTGTATGCAAGATGCATGCTTGGTTCAAATCAAATCTCCTCTTAGGCTGCTTCTGTCATCAGGCTAGAATGCTACAAAGCACGACATGAGTGAATGCCATAAGAAACACTCTTTCTTGAAGCAGGGCATGAGATCCAAAAGGCATAAGACGCAACAAAGCAAGGGATTCCAGTTCGTATCCGTTAAACATTGAGTGGAAGGAAGTGGTAGACTTGGTTTTTCGGACCATGCACCTATGGATTCAATGAGTTTGTGGACATGTTCCAAACGCACACCATCGGGCTTACAAGCATGCCACAAGACAAGCATGGCAAAGCGTGATGTGAACGCAAAAGCTAAATGATCGCGGGGACTGAGATAGGAACCAATCCAGCGCCACAAATGCACCCGCCCGTCAAGTTGTATTTTGCATAAAAACATGTTGTAATTTGCACTAGAAATGAATTTTGCGCACGCGCAAAACGCAATATGTGCATGCGCAAAATGCAATGTGAGCAGTGCAAAATGCAACGTGTGCAGTGCAAAACGCAACGTATGGAGTGCAAAGCACGCAGGGCCACACAATCCATTGCCGTTGAGGGTACCACAAAGGTGACAAGATGCATTGACTCTGGTGTGAGCTCTGGCCTGTCAGGCTGAATACCCTAACGTACAATGTGGCACAGGGAGGCACGCTTCGTGCTGACATTTCATTGCACGCTGCAAAGTGGGTACTGCATTCAAATTCGAGCAAAGCAATGCAAGCAGAACATATGCAGGCACATGCTCCGCCTATGTGCTTATGCGGAGATGATACCGGTCCACGTGTCTTCATGATGCCGGGGGGGGGGGGGGGTTGTGTGTTTATGGACGTTGGCTCATGAGGCACGACCACAAGCACGGGCGCGACAGAGGGCTGAGGTGTGTGTGTGGGTGTGCAGTGCTACAAGCTGGTCGATGCATCCCGCAGTTCAAGTGGGAGGCTGTCCAGCCACTCTGCCAAGAAACAGTCGGGCATGTCGGTGCCCGTTGCCCTTCTATACTCTTGGGCCACCAAGCCCTTGGGCATGTATGCTCGGCTCCACACATTGGCTAGGTCAATACCTGCAGGCTACATACAAGCTCAGGGTGGTGCAAACGCGCATCGGTTGGGCTGTTTGTGCCGCAACCATTGCGTTGCTTCTTTTAAGTTGCCCCTCAATGGCGGTTGTGTTGGCTGTAGGATTGGTGTCTTTCTTTGACATTGATTGTAGTGTGCCCTCCATGAACTGTTTCAATTTGCTTCGGGTCACACCATCACCACCACCACCTCGGGGGGGGGGGCGTCATAGCGGTCGCGGCTGCCACCGCGCTTGTTGCCTCGACCCCCCCACCCACTTGCGGTTGTTTGCACCGTCAGACTCAGATGAGTCAGTGGATTGCGCATTCGCTTCTTGCGCGTGGTTTCCTTCGCCTCTCGCTTGTCCCACCAATCAGTTATGTGCCACCCTGAAGCGTGAATGCACAACTCACGTCCAACTCCCGAATAATAATAATAATCTCACAAGGACAAGGCAGAGTTGGTTCTGGCTATGTTCACCCATACGAATGCAATGCATGCCTAAACCGGCAGCTCATGATGTGACACGCCTGGTGAAGGCTGCCTCACACTTGCGAACTATCTTGGAAGTCCTGGAGGCCCCCACAACCCCATGGGGACATGTATGGATTGCACATGTTCCTCAATTCTTGCAGTGGTGGGGAACTTTGGAGCTGCGGCTGGGTGGTTGGGAGGCTTTGGAACCCCCCCCCCCCCCCCCGGCTGGCTGCTGCGGAGGGGCCAGTCCGGTAGTGTGCCCTACGGGCCCCCAGGACTAACGGGGCAGCAGCACCGCACCCGGGAATCATCCCAGGCAGGTCCCAGGGCACGGAAGCGCTCTGCGCGCCCTGGGACCCCTCTGCCTGCCGACAGCGCCCCAGGCCGTGGGAGTGTGGGACCCAGCTAGTACGGCGGCGCCACCTGTGCCATTTGGCAGTCAAGGAGCGCGGGTCCCCCCCAGTCGTGCCCAGCGCACGCCCGTCCCCGTGCATTTGCAGTCGTGGGACGGGCAGGCAGTGTGTCCCTTTGACATGGAGGTCGCGAGGCCCTGGCCCAATACTCCCCGGTGGGCTCAGCGTAAGGCTCCCTTGGCCTCCCCACCGGGCCTGGAGCACCAGGCCACACTTGACCGCCACGCGCGAGGCCCTGCCCCCCAGCCCAACCCACGCACACCGGCACGCGCACACGCCCGCACACACGCTCATGCCTGCACACACCCAGAGGGCTAGGCCTCAGTGGTAGTGAGGCCGGGCCCTGTCAACGCCGTCCAGTCGGAGCCCTGCCGCCATAGAACTACTCCGCCCCGACGGCCCCCTCGGACGGTTGCACCAACGGCGCCTACCTCAGCTGCACGGACCATGCTGAGCACCCGAGACTACTGAGAGCACCACACACCATATGCCTCCTCTCCTCCCTGCCCTTGACAGCCCACCCCAGCCGTGCCCCACTGCACCCTTGCCCTACCCTTCTGCTCCGCCGTGCGACTGCTCTAAATCACCGCACCCCCAGCCACGAGAGCTGACGAAGGTGAACCGTAGGCGGGGCCCCGATGGCCAGAACCAGGTAGATACAGCGACCAGCCGCAAGTGCTGCAGCAAGCGTACGCCAGACAACCCCTGACCGGACAGAGTAGACACGTGCACCCCAGTAGTGCGACGGCGCCCCAGGGCCCCATGCCCCCCAATGCAACCTGGCCCAACCCCTGCCCTGCTCCCCATACCTTGCCCCCCCTGCACCCTCTCCCTTCACAGGACTCAGCAACCATGCCCGCCAAGAACCACCCCTTTGCTGCCAAGTCGCCCGCCGAGAAGGCCGCAGCGATTCGCCCGGCCGACGCTTGGCCTGCGACGGCAGTGGGATGGCGTGCCACCGATGGCAAGCTCCTGCTGACGGTCACCCACCACGAGGCCAACGCCCCTGTTGAGGCCTTCGCAGCTGATGACAACATGCTGGGAGCGCTGTGCCTCCTGTGGTCCGTGGCCACCGGCTCGCTGCCAGCCCTGGACGCCGCCACCCTGGTGCAGAGGGATCCCAACCATGAGTGGTCCACGTACCAGTCCGCCATGCACGACCTGGTCACCTTCCTGGCCTCCGCCCCCGCCGACGCCGCGCAGGGCCTACAGCAGCGAGCGGCCGCACACGTGGCCCCGTATGGTGACTTCCTCCGCGCGGTCTCCCCTGACGCCTTCTTGCAACTCCTCGCCTGGGATGAAGACCTGACACGGGCAGTGCACCGTATCCCGCTTCTTCACTGGCTCCTCACGTGGCAGGCCCAGCACAATCGGTCCACGCTACGTTGCCAGATCGTTGCGGATGACAAAACCCAATTACCTGCCCCCTGCCCCCTCTCACTGCAGCAATGGAACGCGGAACTGACCCGTCACAAGTCCGATAGGTGATGACTTCAACATGTCCATCACCGACCCCCGCTGGCCACTTGCCCCAGCGTGTCGCGCCCAGGGGTGTCTCCAGCGTTATCGGCCAGCCCTCCCACCGCACACGCCCACGCACTACACGTCCACTAACGGCCGGCAGAGCGCCACCGCCATCGACCATATCTTTCTCCGGGGGGCACGATCTGTGCCTGGCGCCGATGTCCTCCCCTCTCCCACCCCCCATTGCCCTGTGCTGGCCACCGTGGAGCCCATGGAGGGCCTGGCCGACGTCCGCTCTTGGCGCCTCATTCGCTGGCGCAGTGCCCCGGAAGGGGCAGTACCCCGGCTAGCGGCGCTCCTCGATGTGCTGTGGGGCTGGCTGACTATGCACCACCTCACCCCTAACGCCTTCCTACAGGCTCTGTGGTCAGCAGCCCGCCACGTCATACCCCAGCCCCGCCCCATCGATCACGTGCTTCATGACCTCCGCACGCGCAGCCACCCTCGGACGGCCGAGGACATCGCAGACCTCCAGGCACTCCTCAGCGACACAGCGGCCCGCCACAGGCAAGAACGCCCAGACCAGGTACTCCGCCAGACCTCGATCACCTCCGCCACCAGGAGTGCCCTGCATCGCCCCTCGAAGCCCCTCGCCCCGTACAGCCGGATCCAGCCGGATCGCGGCATCGAGCTCCCCACGGCAACGGCCCGGCTGGCAGAAGTCACTGAGCAAGCGTCGGCCACGACCCGCCATCGTGGCCACACCATGGATATCGACTTCCTGACTTCGGCCTACGATCCCCAGAGGTGGACCCCCTTCTTCGACCCCATCCAGCACGTGCCATCCAACCTGCTGGGCGACATGCTCTTCCACGGTGTGGACCCGCGGGATCCCCGGGCCCGGGGCCTCTACAGCGTCCGATCATCGGCCGGCTCACCCCTCCGGGACGATCGCGTATGGACCTCGGTCACGACGGCGGGGTCTCTCTTTGCGGGCCTGGACCAGTGCCCTCAAGCCCTCCTCCACCACCTCAGCCATGGTGGGGTCCAGGGAGTACAGCACCACTTACAACTCGTCGATTCAGGCTGCGACTCCCTGTCCTTGGACTCCGTGATGATGGGAATAGACAAGAACAAGCCGAACCCCCATCTTTTCAAATCCCACCGCCCGGTCACCCTCACCTCACCCCTCACCCGCACAGAATCACGGTCCGTCCGCGACATGCTCGTCCCCTCCCTGGAGATCTCCGGCCACCTCACCCCCGACGCCTTCGCCTATCAAGCCGACCACCGGGCTGCCTTCCTCGCCCTCGCCTTCCGAGCCGCCTTCACCAGCAGCCTCGACCAGCATCGCACAGTGACCGTGACCGATTGGGACTCAGCAGACGCCTTCCTCCGGCAACAGCGCGAAGACTGCACCCCCCTCCACCGACTCCTCCGCCTGCCATGGGACTTTGGGGCCTGGGCCCTGAAGTACTATGGCCGCCTGCGCATCCACCCCCTCACAGACGACGGCTTTGCCCCCCCCTACAGCACTGAAGAGGGGTGGAATCAGGGGGACAACCCCTCTGGGGACACTTACCAGACGGGCGAACTGGCTGTAGGTGGCTGCCTCCCCCTGCCCGAGAGCCTCCACGTCCCGCCGGGCGCCGCCGGCGTACCCATCAACGCCCTCTCCTACTCAGACGACCGCCGCCTACTCCACCCTGATCTGTCCGGCCTCGTTGAGCTCACTCGCCTGTGCACCAGGGCCACAGTGGCCAAAGGCGGCTTGGTCCACATGGACAAGCTGCAGTTCTTCGCGTTTAGCGTGCAGAGCGGCACCCTCCGACAGCTCACTCAACCAGTCCCCTACTATAACACCATCACCGCATCCTCCACCCCCGCGGTCGTCGGCATCCCCCTCTCCCACGCGCTCCCACCGACCCCAGACTACGCCGACCTCACCGAGGAGGTCCGGCGCCAGCGCCAGCGCATCTCGTCCACCCCAACCCACGTCCTCCTGGCGTTGCGCACGCTGTGGACTTTCGTCCTCTCGCGGTTCGACTACGTCGCCTCGGGGGTAGCGGTACCTCCCCACCACATCCGCGACTTAGCGGTCCACGTACGCCTCTACTACCGCCACGTTCTGGGCCTCCCGTGCTGGACGTCCCGGGCCCTGCAGTCCCTTCCCATGGTCCAGGGTGGGCCCGGCGGTCCTGACCTCACCCTGCGGGCGGCAGCGCGCCTCCTCCTGACACCCAGGCCTCCTTCTCCCAGAATCTACTGGCCCAGCGCTCCGCTCAGTATCTGAGCACGGCGCGCGTCCCAGGCAGTGAGGCTGAGCCCCTGGCGGCCGCCGCCGCAGCCCTCAGCGTGCAGGTAGTGGTCCTGCCGGACCCGGGCGTCGGAGACCTGCAAGTCCACCTGGATGGCGACCGCGAGGCCCTGATGGCCCAACCGGCCCTCCTGCTGGCCACTGACGGAGCACTCCGGCAGCAAGCCGGTGGTGGGGGCATAGTGTTCTATGCCCCTGGCGCAGGAGTGGTCCTGCGCGCGTGGTTCGGCTGCCTCGTGTGGGCCTCCCCTAGCTCCATGGAGTGGCTCGCCCGCTTGGTCGCCCTCGCCTTGCTGGATGGATGGAAGGGCACTCTCCTCTCCGCCCTCGATGCCACATCCGCCCTCTTCCGCTCCTACACCCGCCAGCCCCCCAAGTTCACCCTCCTTGACGCCCTGTGGCGCCACCTCATCCCCACGCTGCTGCACCTCGAAGCCCACCACGAGCTGTGGCTTCGCGCTCAGCACGATACCACCGACCGTAACCTTCTGGCCTCCCTCAACAGCATGGCCCACTCCCTCGCCACCCGGGGTGCCCGCGCGGCCACCCCCTGGACGATTCCCCTGCTGCCCCATCTCCATGAGCGCCTGGTGCTGTTTCACTGTGGAGCCCTCCTCCTTGACCCTGAGCTCGGCCTTGACGCCGCTTACCATGCGGCGGCCAGTGCCGCCTACTTCACAGCACGCCGCGAGACGTGTCTCCGCCCTGACGGAGCCGACTTCCTGGCGCTGCTGGAGGGCGATCAGCTGCCAATAGTGGCAGTCAAGCGCGCCTTCGCCTACCGCATCCTGGAGTGGCGGCCACCGCCTGCCCTTGACATCCCCATGGAGTGCCACTTTTGCGCGCTCACCCACCCCCAGCTGGCCCGCCACGTGCGCAGTCGCTGCATGCCAGCATACCAGCGCCTCCTGTGGGCCCAGGCCATCGTCCTGCAATCAATCCCTGCCGCCCAGGGTGGGTATGTATGCCCTGACGGCACCCTGTACTCGTCAGCCGGACGCCCCCTCCTACGGTGCACATGGGACAGCCTCTTCCTGAACACCGACATCCTGCCCGACACCGTCACCCTATCTGGCCCCTGGTACCCTGCCAACGGCACAGACAGCTCCCCACTCCTGCCCGTGAAGCGCCGTGCCGTCGTCCAACGCGTTACCCAAGCCCTGGCTACCGCAGTGCCCGACCTGCCGACCGTCCTCAACGAATGGGCTGCCCTGCAACCCCGCCTTCGACCCCCGCCGTACACTCCGCCGCAGCACCTCCCAGTGTCAGCGGACCGCTCTGGAAATAAACTAAGTTGAGAATATTCTATACTTATGGCCTTGCTGGTGCGAGGGCTGGTCAAGTGGCGCGTGCGCTGCTCAGGCCCCCTCTAGGTGGCCCTGCCCGTCGAGCCCGATTGGCACCCGGCGGAGGCCACTACCCTCGTGGCGGCACCGCCCGCGCGCCTGCCCTGGGCGCTGGCTCAGCTGGCGGACCTGTCCGCCCTGCGCTCCTCCGGGGGCTATGCCCTCCTCACAGGTGAATCACCCGGCAGCGCGGCGCTGGCTCTCTTAGAGCCTACGCAGCCACACCCGATCCGCGGCTTGTGGCTCTACGTCAGCCCTAGAGTACCGCACACTTGGCCCTTGCGCGGTGATCTGCCGCCCACAGCGTGAACACTCGAGAGTAAAGAAATTAGAGGCATCCCCCGCGTTGTGCCTGCTGTGTGTGTGCCGCCTGCCTGCCTGCCTGATAGGAAGCCAGATGACCCCCCCCCGGGAACACCCCCCCCCCCGGGAACGCCCCACCCCAAGAGACACAGACGGGGAAGGGGGGCGACGTGAGACCGAAGACCCTGAGCCCCGGCGCCCAGGGCATGTGGGCCAGGCGCGGCAAGTCCGTGTGACCCGGCATGCGCTGAGGGCAGCCAGGGCGCCGTGCCCCGCGCGCTCCGCACCCGACAGCCCAGCCCAAGCCCTGCCCGCGCGCACGCCTACAAACAGGACGACGGTATCTTCCGCCCACCAGCGCTTCGGTGGGGTCTGGTGGCTGTCGATAGTCCGCTCAGCCTTGGAACCGGACAGTCAGGTTGTTCAGCCTCGTGGTGGGGCAGGGAAGGACGCCCACACCCGAGGGCCTGCTCCTGCACCAGGCCGCCAGCCCAACCCAACCCAACCCCCGGCTGGCTGGCTGGCTGGCTCGCCCCCGGAAAACAACCAAAATAAGTCGTGCACCACTGTACCGCCTCTTCTCACGCATGGTATGGGTATGGGTATGGGTTTGCAAGGTTAAGGGGGTCAGTTACCTTTCAAGAACACCCTTACCTCATACTCCAAGTTGCCTTGCCTTCGGAACCTCCCATAAAGACCAAAAACACAAAACATAGAATCACCGCAGTAGACGAATGTTCAACTCCAAATGTTCTTGTTACTGGTGTAAAGGGGTTGCCTCCAATACCTCAAAGTACACAATTGTCTTCAATACGAAATATTGCACCATCCATATTGTCCTATTTAAAAATGCATGCACTGGGGCATCTCCATGCACGCTTGCCGACGTTAGTTGGACACGGGGACGCTACAACACAATGCAACGGCAATTGTGTTGGTGATTGTGCAATTGGACCACTAGGTCCGAATTCCCACACGAGCAAACAACCCAAAACCCCCTTGATGTGCCTTGTTTAAAGGGAAGGAAATTTTACCACACCCTCCATGGATCGGTGACATCATCTTGAGATCTTGAGAGCAAGGGCGGTGAGGCAAACATGCATGTACAAAGCAATATAGTGATTGGCTAGGTGGCTGGCTAGGTGGCTGGCTGGCTGGCTAGCCGGCCGAACCCCCCCCCCCCCCTTGGCTGGCACAGCTCCTTTGTTTCCCTTCTTGTGCCATGGGTTTGAGGGTCGTTGGCGTGACCTGAAGAAGGAGATTAAATTGAGCACTCATGGTCAATGGAAGGGTGCTGTGTGTGGTTTTGAGTTGGTTTTGCAATATGGTATGGCTGCTTGGATCTTGCGGAAGATGCAACTACCATTGATAGGGTGTCAGTGGAAAGTTGCTCGAAACAGAGATGACATGTTGAACGCATTCATCCAATACATTGTCACACGCAAGTGGGCGCAAGAACAGGACTCCTCAATAACCGATCATAGGCTGTCGGAGACAAAACACAGTGCAAGGCATAGGTCCTTTGGGCTCCTCTGGTCACCCCTCCCCCAGGGGCCACTGCCCTGTCCAGGGCGCCTCCATGAGACTTCGACGACCAATGTGCAGTGTTGTGTAGTGCCATTGTGTGTGCAACAACAAATAACCAACGGTACGTGGGGTGCGCACACCATTGTGCAAAACACAAAGAAAGCATGATCCACACATTGGCTTGTATTTTGCACAAGCAAAAGACACATAACTAGTGCTATCGCGTACTACAGGGGAACCAGGTCACACGAAGTCACACAAGCACCGAACAACAACTGATCACACGGCCGTTAGCTGCAGTGTAGCATGGGACAGGGAGTGAGCATTAAAATCGGGGTAGGGAAGGGTCATATGTGACAGATGCAAATACTTGCCAATGGTCCACAGGGGACCACCTGCCAGCAAAACCTGATGCTTCTATTTGTTGACTCCTCACTGTATGTACATCTTTGGCAAGTGACATCACTTCAGATGGGCTTAGGACGCGGGACGGGTCTAAATCCAAAATCTCTGTCATACCTGGGATGATAACGTCTGCAGAGGGTACTTTATAGGGGGAATTGGGATTGAAAGGCATTCATGTCGCCCTAGACTGCTGACTAGAGAGCAGGGACAAGAGGTCCGAAGAGAGAGAGAGAGAGACAGAGATTCTCGCCAGTCCGCCCATATTTCGGCAATTTGTGCCGAAATAAACCCGCCAATGGGGACCCCTTTGTTGCCCTGGAAGAGGATCAGGGGCCCCACCGCCAGTAGTACGTTGCTATGGAGATCATACTCTACAAACCTCAGCACTCCTTCTTCGATCAGTAGATGAAATTGTCCGGCCGACGCCTTGCCTATTCTATGGAGCTGCGCCAGCCAGCAGGGGGGGGGGGGGGGGTTCGGCCGGCCGGCCAGCCAGCCACCCAGCCACCCAGCCGGCCACCTAGCCAGCCACCCAGCCAACCACCTTTGCTTTGTACATGCATGTTTGCCTCACCGCCCTTGCTCTCAAAATCTCAAGAATGAAGAGTTGGAGACGTAAGTGTTCTTTGGAAAGGTGCCTTGGGATATTCCTTTGGCTACCATATGCGAATATTTTCACAACCGGTCCACCGGTCTTTGTTAACACACCGTTTCGGCTAGGCAAAATCACCAACTGTTCAGTTGAGACCGTTTCACACCACTTTAGCTTTCTGTAACCAACCGGTTAGTTCGGGGAGACCGGTCGGACCGGTCCGACCGGTCTTTGCAAACTGAACGGACCGGACCACTTTAGCACACTTTGGAGCACTTTGTGATGTGTGTGTAGTGTGTGTGTCCGCATGTGTGTGCTGTGTGTGTGTGTGTGTTGTGTTGTGCGTGTTCACACCTTTGCACAGACATTGCAATGCATGGGAGTCAATCCTCAATTCATGGTTCATTCATGATGGTCCGCAAAGCATTCGACGTGTAGATAGCACCCACATGCTTTGCACTTGTATCGAGTGGTGCCCATCCCACAATGTACACAAGCGCCCCGCTTCCCAACCACTATTGGTACATGCTTGTCCACCACCTCAATTTGCCTTGCCGGAAAAATGTATCTCATCAACCTCCATTGCCAGTCAAATATTGTTTCACCCCCCGGACTAAGCCGCAACGCTTGGCATGACGTAAATGCATTTGTTGCCGCTATCCTTAACACCATCCCCTCAAGTGCCTTCCACCATGATTGAAACCGGTGCTCTTCCCGGTGTTGTAAGCACATTTGGTTAAACGTGTCCACCCCCGGGGCAAACCTACGGTAGTTGGCAATTATCCCCGGTAGGTGGTATCGTCCACTTCGGTGTGGGAGCGAACCTCCGGTCAAGCAATTGGTTAGTAGTGGTACCACCTTTGCCGGCTTGCGCCCCACTTTGGGGTTCTTGTATACCGAGAGTGCATACCCATGTTCCTTGTGTACCACCGTGTTCACATCCCCCGGGTCTAATCCAACGTTCCCATCTTGCACCAAAGCACTTGTGGAAGTGAGCATCAAGAACGGACGCTCTTGTGCACTTAGCATCGCCGCCGCATCATGAGACCCAAAGAATGAGTCCGCCACAAGCACCTTTCCGGGTGGAGTCACATCATTCCAAAGTTGCACGATTTCAAAAGCATTGTAGTGGCCTGCAAACCGGCTCCGGGACTCCGGACCCACACGAGGGGCTGCACCACGGTACAAATACACGTGCCAGATGTAATGGCTTTGTGCGTCGCACAACGCGTACAGTTTCACACCGGTGCTGTGAGGCTTGCGCGGTATGAACTGGCGGATTACAAACAACCCCTTGTGGGGGACCACGGTCTCATCCCCGCACACCACGTCACCTAGTTCCCATCCGCCTTGCCAGTGCATCGTGCACAGCTCAATCAACGCATCCGCATCCGGGTCCGCAAGTCGCTGCAGCACATAAAACTGCTCTGCTAGGAAACAGTTCCGCCATGTATGCATTGTAGTGCATACTCTCTTTGTCCCACACATCATCTATTCTGCGCGAGCTGGCGCGCGGCGGGCTCGGCGGGCAGGGCGGGCATGTCCATGTGGGGCTCATCCTTGATCCCCAAGCACCTCGGACACGTTGCAGCCCCTTGCAAGACCTTCTCTGTGGAGAAATGGAATAAAGTGTGCTAAAGTGAAGCGGTCCGAACGGTTTACGACAGTTTGCAAGGACCGGTCCGACCGGTCTTCGTATGAAGTGTGCTAAAGTGGACCGGTCCGAACGGTTTACGACAGTTTGTACAGACCGGTCCCACCGGTCTTCGTGTGAAGTGTGCTAAAGTGAAGCGGTCCGAACGGTTTACGACAGTTTGTACAGACCTGCGTATTCCTCGTATTGGGGACCACCGGCTTGACGAAGGGGCTCCATGCACTTGCGCTGTGCCACGATGTAATCCGACCGAATACACAGAGGACCACGAAGAATGCTGTTCGGGCACTCGAACATCAGCTGCAGCGCTGCCGCCAAAAGTGTCTTGGCGTGGGGTTGGCCACGGAGACATTGCCGTACGTGTTGCCCAAGCCTTGGCAAGGTGGTGCCATTCGCCTCCAACACGTTGCCCATGCGCACCTCTTCCTGGACCGCCGACCTCTCTTCGTCCTCGGTGGAGGCCTTCCTGCCTTTCTTGCTTGTGCGGGGCGACGAGGCGGACTCACTGCCCTCGGCTTTGATTTCCTTGAAAAATGGGACCGGCAACCGTCTTTTGGTGGTGTGCTTCTCCTTCGCCGGCTTCTTCTTCTTCCTCTCTTTCTCTTCCTCCTTTGCCTCTTCTTCCGGGATCTCCGTCACGCTTTCTCGCTCCTCCTCCTCCTCGTCTTCTTCGTCCTCTTCTTCCTCGTCCTCGTCTTTGTCTTCGGACTCCTCGTCCACTTTCCTTTTGCGGGATTGCGCTGCTCGGGCCGCAATCCTCTGCCCCGGAGTAGATGTCTTCGCCTCCGCGATCACCCAACATCGGATCACGTCCTCGGTCACGAAGTCCAGGTCGCCTTTGCTGATGTTCCGCTTCAGGTTCCCGGTCTTCTGATCCTCCGTGTAGTACATTGTCCCTGACAGGGACATCTTGCCCGACCCTTGGCTCTCGCACTTCCCGGTGTAGCGGCCGCTGTGGGAGCCCTTCAACAGCAGAACGACGCGGTCTCCGGCCCGTACCTTCTTGAACGACGTGGGCACGGGCGTCTCACCATCCTTCACGCCTGGGATCTTGGAGCCGGGGCCTGAAACAGGCATTAGAGAACACTAAGCAACAAAGCAGGGAAGAGCGGTCTGACCGGTCCTGTGAAAAGGCAGCAGGAAGTAGGGGACCAGGAGCGAGGTTCGGAAGACCGGTCTGACCGGTCTGCATGAAACTGTTTGAACTGATCTGTTTTCATGCTAATGGTGCATCCCACCCATCATGCATCATTCAAACACCCAAGAGGACATGGGAAGCAAAGTCTGTGTATGTGTGTGTCGTTTGTGCATGGTGTGTGGTGGCGTGCATGCTGCAACGAGCGCGCAAAGGTAGGTTTGGGAGGCAAGTGTAACAAAGTGCTCCAAAGTGTACCGAAGTTGTCCGGTCCGTTCGGTTTGCAAAGACCGGTCCCACCGGTCTCTGAAACTGGTCTTACTGTTTTTCTCTAAAATACTATTGAGTCTAAGAAAACCACCAAAACCATCATTTCCGCCACGTTCAAAAACCCTTGACCCAATCCTTTGCCAGAAAGTGATGATTTTCTCCACAACACCAGACCGGTCCTCCGTCCGGTCTGGTAGCCAAAGGAATATATATTTCAATACGGATGGTATATATTTGGGATTGAGGACAATTGTGTACTCGGAGGTTGATATCGATAACAACAACATTTGCAGTTGCACATTCGTTTGATGCGGTGATTCTATGTTTTGTGTTCTTGGTCTTTATGGGAGGTTCCGAAGGCAAGGCAACTTGGAGTATGGGGTAAGGGTGTTCTTGAAAGGTGGCCGACCCCCCCCCCACCCTTGCAAACCCGTCCCCGTACGCACACCTTGCGTGAGAAGAGGCGGTACAATGGTGCACTACGTATTTTGGCCGTTTTCAAGGGGCGCGCCAGCCAGCCAGCCAGCCGGGGGGGGGGGGGGTTCCAAAGCCTCCCAGCCACCCAGCCGCGGCTAGGCGCACCTCCTATCTAGATCTTTCTTGCCTCCTTTCGCCACCGAAAAATGGACTTCTTTTACACCTCTTTTGTTTCCTGACCTGTGCTAAAGCCCATTCAACTGCCGTTTCCGCGTCTTACTTGGGTTTTTCCGAAAACATATTGTTCATGTCGTGTTCGCGAAATGAAAGATATGAGTTGGGATGTGCCATCCGCTGTGTCATGAAAATCTGATCTCTGAGACTCAATGGCATGGGGAACCGTAAGCCTTTATCAAGTTCGTACGGGGTAGTCGAAATGAGTTGCAACGAGCACTGACCACTCAACTATACGATTGCAGGACGTGGTCTTTATAGGATACCACATCACGCCACTTGAGGAAAGGGTTCACAGTTTGCACGTGCAAAATGCACAGCACATGGATTTTGCACCACCATTGGACCATGCTTACTGCCAACTAGCAATGCTACGTCAATGCACATGAACAAGACCATTTCAACAAAAAAGTTGCGAGCAGTCAACAGATATACACAAAATGCCGGCCACAATGTGAAATACGCAGCAGTGCAACGCGGTACAGTTGACGGGCGGGTACAAATCAATAGGCAAAAGCAAACTGAGGTCGATGGCGTGGAATGGTGACATGAGTGGAGCTGCACGGCGAGAAATGAGTGATTTCAAACAGAGAGCATGTGCTCAAATTGAACCCAATCAAAGCATGGCGAAGGTAGGTATTGAGGCCCCACTTGCGTGCACCGAGAACCAGCGATTTTTTCCACTGGCTGGTTTTGTATAAGAGAGCAAGGTACAAACCCAACGTGGTGAAACTTTTGTAGACGGCGGCAAGACACAGGCGGAGGTGTTGTACTTTTTTCACACAATTGGGGACCATGGAACGAAGATTGGTGTTTAGAGCCCATGGATCGAGCCATTTTTCGCCGGAGGTTGGTAATTTTCCTCGTAGAATGGAGTGGGGGCGATTTTGTGGAAATGGGGCCCCAAGAGCCGGTGGAGGTGAGCTTTGCCTCCAGAAAATGGGTGGAATGAATTTGCAAAAATGGGCACGTACATATGGGAACCAAACCTATCCGTGAGTCGGCAATGAGCACAAAAGCGATGCAAAGACAAAAAACGTTCTCAAACGGCCATGACCTGTGGACACAAATAATTTACAGGGCTGCCACGCACTATATCACAGTTCATATCCACTGGTTGGTGGTTTCTGCTTTCTGTCTCCCCTGTCGTATTGCCTCTCTACACTAGCTCTATGGACCTGATGAATCTCTGGTGCATAGTATGTATGTATGCCATCATGCATCATGCATAGGTTCCACATCACATGGGAGCAATCTTTGCAAGTACTCACTAAAAGGCATCCCCAAGGGTTTGTGTGGTGTGAGACGCTGGAATGCACAGATTCGACCAAGAGCCCGGATGACTCATTGCGCAGAAATCATCCCAGTTCCGCAATGATGGGAGGTAGGTGGCATAGGGGGAAGGCTATTGGGAACTGGACAGGCACCACATCAACGCGAGACAAGCACCGAAGAAGAGAGTAATCACAAATGCATCTTAGCTGCAGGGTGACAATCAAACGTAACAGGGTATGTTAGCACATGGCAAAAGAGTCATGTCATGTCTCACCACTCGCATAGTTTTTCAGGCACACCAGACAACCTTCGCTTTCGTTCTCATTCGCTCTCTAGAACACACTATGTAGACACACACACGGACAGGTCACGTGCCACAAGGGTACCACATTCACAGGAAAGGAGAAATAAGGATGCAAGGTGAGCGCTCATTGAGCTTCCTGTAGGGACGCCGTGAGAGGCTGCAAAACGCTTGGAGCAATGCACAACACCCCATTGTTATGTAATTCTTGCATGTGGCCTCATTGCAAAATCCGAACATTTGTGCATGGCACGCACTCTGCACATCAACAGGGAATTCCACACGACAGCAATTTGCAAATCACATCTCTTAAGCAACTTAAGCAACGCCACAAAGCACGAGCAACTCATGCATCCACACAACGGTATCCCCATGCAGACATGTCGGTGGTTCCTCCAAGCATTCACAATGTTGCCCCTTGTTTACGTGCAAAGTGTTGTCGGTATCCCTGTGCAGGGACACCAATGTGATTCAAAGTGAATCCTACTTACAATCCTTGCAATGGCCATTTTGGGCCCTGCTCATGTAGTTTGGTTTTGCCTACTGATGTATGGCGCTGGATTGTATCTTAGTCCCCATGAATATGGATTCAATGAGTTTGTGGAAATGTTCCAAAACATGCAGCAGTAGCCTTCGCTTGCATTGCCCGGCTCGATTGTTTGCATGGAGGGTGCCATGGACACGGGGGGGGCGCGGGGATGCGACGGAGGGTAGACGCGGGGAAAGAACCAAATTGGGGGGGCGGTTGCAAGCGTCTGCGCAGCCATTTTCGGCCTTTGGTGCCTTAAAGTTCTTTCATTTGTTAAATTTCACACCCAAATTAATTACATTCCTTGTTAGCAACCGTTGACAACCATCCTGAACAGCAACAGAGTTGTGGGCACGTGGTAGCACAACACAACTCTTTTCCTCTTCTTCACAATGGTTTTGGCAGCAGTTGGTGACGACGTGGACGTTACAGTCTGCATGCTTGCTTGGCGACTATGTGCAGGGCTGGGTGGTGCGAGGCATTGTACACTACATTTTACGAAAGGGGCGCTAAAGAGCTTTGCATTGAATGCATTGCAATAGTACTGAACCTTTTCCAAGACCTCACGTGTAGTTATGCGCAATGGCGCCTCCAACATGCTATCCATATTCCACCACACACCCTCCTTGTCCTTGCGGAAGCACAACCAATGTACAGGTTTCATCAACGCGTGATTAGCATCATATTGAATTACCAATGCACAAAAGTCGTCGTCAGTTGTCATTTCTCCATGCAGCTCAAAATGCAATACACTAGAGATTCTTTAATAGAGCTGGTGCATGAGCTGCATGCTGAGGCTATGGTGCCGCGGACAGCCTTGTGTACGTCCTCGGCCGACTATAGTCAAGACGTTCTCTAGACATCTCTGGTGCGTGTTGTTGGTGCTGTGTACGATAATGGCTCATTTGCACTCCTGCCCGTTGATTATGCTGTTGACCAAAACGTGTTACAAGAAGTGCACATTCAAAGGTGCTTTTCGACTCGATGTCGCGTGGCCTCATGCCCGGCTCCGGGGGGTTTTTTGCTGCCTGTCACACCCCATTTTCTGGGTCCCTCCGAAATGAAAAGATGGGCAAGAAAGGCATAGAAGGCTCCCTCCCTCCCTAGCACAAGACCCATATGCACAAAAGAAGCATGAAATGGTCAACACACATTGTCATTGTCAACCCAATCCTCCAATTGGTTCATCAATTGCTCACGGTTCACATTCAAGCGCAACAAATCAATGAGGTCAGGCTCACGCTGCCGCAAACCTCGACTGGCCGTCTTATGATGTTGTGCGGTCAAAGCACCCACCCTTTGGCAACAACTTAGCCACAACCAGCCTACCTCGAAGCTTACTCTCGCGATCCTTTGCTGCAGCCCTCACCTTCTTCTTCTCATTCTCCTTTACTAACTCAGACAACCGAAGGTAGCAGTAAGTTAGGTACCTGCACTCGAATGACCTATTTTGTATCCTTGAATGTGAGCATCATGGTGCAAGCATTGGAAGAGACCAACCTCCATTGTCCCAAAACTTGTTGCCTACCACTTCTCCTTAGTCGGGACACGGATAACCACGCACGACTCGTCAGTGGCAAAGGCACAAGAGGAAAGCCATAGCTGCAATACACACGAAAGAAATGTAGCGTGTTTTCTTAATGGATTCTAAATGCGAGACAATGAGACAAAAAATCAAAAGCAAATATCGTCCATCAACTTCCACACACTTCCACAAAACACCAACCGCAAATGTAGGACCACTTAACTCTTAGTTTGACGAACCAAGCCACCACAATGGTAGATGGGCCATGTTGGCATCTTAGGAATTGAAACCTTGTGGTTGAACTACGAACGTGCATACCTGAGGGTGGAATCCGAAACCTTTTGGTCACCGAGCTCTTTGCATACCAAACAGGCCTACAAACTTCTTGTTGTTCTGGGCTGCATATAAGTGGAGATAATCGACCGACAAGGGTAAAACGGCAATCCGGACCAGAAAAAAATACGGAATAAAAACTATTTAGTTACTGAATAGAAACATGTAAAAAACGCATGCATACCTGCATTCTTTGAAAGGAAATTTTCTCCGTTGACCACCCCAGTTTGGCGCGCGGGCGGCTTTGGACAAGCTTATTCACCCACGTTTCCAATTTTTGGATACAGTCACGGAGTTCCATTTTCTCCGTGCACTTGTGGATCTGTCTCTTTACCTCATCCCAATCTTGAAACAGATCTACATCACCAATACTAGACGGCCCGGATGAAGCCGTCGAAGATTCAGAAGGTTGTGAGGTTTGTTGGCTTGAGGTAGGCGTCAAAGTAAGAGGGGTAGAAGGGGTGGGGAGCTCTGGTGAAGAGGACGTTTGGGAGGTGAACTCGCCTAGATCCGGCATGTCCAGATTTGGGGGTGTTTGCGAAATCCCTTCGTCTTCCGCGTCGTCCACCTGGACCATCGCCTCTGCTTCTGGGTCAGGTATGGCCTCGGCTGCAACCGGTTGGTCTGACGGCTGGGATGGGTTAGGCTTCGGGTCAGGCTTTGGGTCAAGCTTCGCGCTTTGGGACTCATGTTTGGGTGTGGAGATGGGGGCAGAGGTTAGTACTTGGTGCCCACCCTCGGGCGTGAGTGTTTGTACCTCGGCTTGCGAGGCAAAGGAAACGCTCCGCTTCTTATGCTTTGGTGGGCCAGGCACGCTCCCCATTAATTCCATCAGCGATGGCCCTTCCGCTGCCATGGCTGCAGCATATGCCGTTGCCTTGGCCTTCTTTTCATCGGAGATTGGTGTCTTCGGTGGCATTCTAGAAGTGCACGTCATGATCCAGGCGATTGCGGTTGAAAGCCGGTGCGTGCATCTCAACTGAGGGCTTGGGTTGTCACACACGGAACGCAAAACGTGTCTACCTGTACCAACTCCCTTCAAGCGGAAGTCCACACCCTCCTTCTCAATATGTACACACACACACACACACACACATATATATATATATATATATATATGTATGTATGTATACAGATATATATATGTGAGTGTGTGTGTGTGTGTGTGTGTAATATATATATATATATATATATATATATGTATGCGTGTGTGTGTGTGTGTGTGTGTCTGTATATATCTATATATATACATATATATATATATATATATATATATATATATATATATGTATATATACATATATACATAGTCATAGTCATAGTCATAACCACTTATCATGCCGTCTACTGGAGTTACCGGGCATCTCGCGCCGACAGGTGGTTCCTGCCTCGCTCGATCCCGTGGGTCCCAGGGCTGCCTGAGGTGGCCCACAGCATGACGGAGGACCCAGTGGACCGGGGATACCGGTCAACCAGGCTTTGGGGGCAGTGGCAACTGCAAAGCGTTAGCATTAGCAACGGCGACGGACGCTGGCCCGTTTGTTCACCGGGGGTAAGGGGGCAAGGCAAAGCAGCGCAGCAGCATCGCAACAAGCAGAAAGCAAGGGCACCTCTGTCCGTCGCAAGGCAGCAACCAAGGAACAAAGCAGCACGCATGCGGCGAAGCGAGAGCCGACCCTCCGTCGTTCGCGTACCCCTGCCACTGTGGAGACACCCAACACTCATGACTCCACGTAATCCATTGCCGTCCGCGCCCTTGAAACTGCCCACCACCCCTGACTCCACGTATCCCTCTGCCAGCACGCAATAGCCCGTATGTGCATAGCCAGGATTTCTGGGAGGCTCCAGCCTAGCCTGGCCCTCAGCTTTCATCGCCCCCATGTCTCCACATTGTACGCCACCTTCCCACCGCACCAGTCCCCGAGTATAGTACAGAAACACGTTACCAATTCCACGTCCCCGTGGCCCTGTGCTGCCCCCACACCCCAGATATATACCACGCTGGCACCCCATGTCAGGGGCCAGCGCCCGATCTGCTTCGAGGTATCCACTTGCCCACATATAATATATCTTGAGGGTCTACAGGGGGGGACGCCGGCCGCTTCGCGACGGGAGTGGCGCAACCCGTGAATATCGCTGGCTGGGATTCGGGCTGGTGGGTGCCGTAGCTTGGTTATCGACCCCCTGTAGGGGTACCCACCAGAGGCTCGCCCCGGGCCGTGGTTACCAGGTGCACCTCATCTGGCCCACATACAATGCCCTGGCGCCTACCCTTGACCCTTACCTGCACTGATTGGCCAGCTTCCGTGGTTGCGCCTCTTCCGCCACAGCAGCAGCCAGGCCGCAGGTTCGGCCCCCACCGACGACGTGGCGAGCCTACTTATAGCATTGGCCCGCGCGTCACCCCCCGGACCACTCAGCATGCCGCTCCCCCGCCCTCCTCGCCTCTAGCCGACCGGACTGGCGCCCCCCAGGGGTAAGCCGTTACAGTGGTGAGGCAACTGCATACTATTCACTACGACGCCGCGCAGTACCGCCGTTGCCACGCCGACGCCACCTGCTAGCCGCCACGACACTCACCACTGCAACCGCAAGGCCATGGTCAGAGGTTAGCCTATGTACATGCTCGCAGGCACAGTCCCTCTAGTTTGTTAACGGGGCCAGGGGATGCCCCCGCGCCCCCACTGAGTTGTTAGAGGGGTCAGGGGGACACCCCAGTACCGCCATGCATCCCCGTGCTCCCCCACTGTACGGTTCCCCAGTACCGCCGCGTTCCCCCACCGTACGGACCCCAGTACCGCCGCGTTTACCCCCAAGACTCCAGTACTCCGTCACCTGGAACTCCACGTGCCCCCTGTGAGCACTCCTCCCAGGCTGCCATGCCGTCTCCACGACGCCCGCCAAATTGTCCCCCTGACGACCCCACTTGTCATAACCTTCCACGCACACATCTTCGCCCCGTCGCCGCTCCTGGGGCCTGCAGGCTGACCCCGCAACCCCGTGTAACACTCCCAGGGGGCGCCGCAACGCTGTAACCCCCAGACAACTCCGTGCACCCCCGGTGTATCCCGAGCAACCACTCTCAACACTGCCGTAGCCGGGCCGCCAGTAGAGACCCCGGTGCCATGGGAATACCCTACAGGGGTTTGGGCCTTATTACCCTGGTCGGGACGACCCATGACACCTCACTGTTGTATGCGGCGACCCGGGGCAGGCGGGTGAAGCATCCGTGTCCGACCCTCATGCACGGGGGCAGTACGGCTCACCATCAGGCCGGCACGACCTGTCACATCGCGTTGGCCGTCATACGCCGCCTGCCAGTACCGCACAATCAGGCTGCGAAGGCACTGCTTCTCAGGCGCTACCCCCTCCGCTGCGTCCAGCGTAGGGACGGTAGCTGGTGCACCCATAACTCCCAACCCCATCAACCTGCACCCCCGGCCCCCACCACTCCGTCACCATTTCCTCCGCGATGCCACAACCAGAGTATCCGTGAGTCGCCCTCCAGAGCCGCCCACCACAGCATCAGGGGCAGGGCCGCAGACGGCGCTCCAGGGCACCGTACCCCTTCCACTCGGACGCTCTTCAGGCCACCCCGGATAGTCGCCCAGGCACTTGAGGACATCCTTCCAGAGTGCCGCAGTGCCCACCTCGCCTTAGGCCACCCCCTATCGGCATGCTCCTTACATGTCCCGCACAGCGGGGCGGAGGCACACTGATGAACCCAAACGGACACCGTTTCCCCGCACCCGTGGCATCGCTGCGGAAGCACAGACCGCGATGGAACGCAGCTACCATCACAACACTGCGACCACAGGCCCTGCCACACATCGCAGCACGCGTCCTGGAGCCCGAGCAAAGCCCTTGTAAGCGTGCGTGCTGTGGCACTACTGAGGAGGCTGCGCCTCGCTTCCTCCCACGTGGACACCGGGCGGAGTATCGGTCGTCCGTCGGGCATCTTCGGCAGGCTCTCAAGCAGCCGGGGCCACCGCGCCACCATGGGGCTGCGCGTGCCATGCGCCAGGAGCTCCCAACCGTAGTCCCGCAAGACCTCCCCGATGACATCAACCCCGTCCTGCTCCGGGCCCCTGGCGGAAGCCAGAACCAAGCGTTGCCCTCCCGCCCGAGCCTCAATGACCGCCTCGAGGCCCATGGTGTCAAGGGTGTGACGGGCATCGGCAGCCACGTGTTCGTCCCCCTCTGGCAGAGAGAACATGGCCTCCGTGACGTGGCCTTGCGCGTCGTCGCCCTGTACCCGTGCCAGCTGCTTGGAGCCCACTAACACTGCCATGGACCGCTGCTCCGCGACCGCCGGTACGGCTCGTCGCAGCTGCCGGTCATACAGCCACAACGTACCCACGTCAAGTACGACAGCCATCGCCTGGACCGGGAGACTGCACAGAGGTTGCTGAAGGACCGGCAGCACCTCGCGAGGCCAGCCCATGACGTTCCCCACAGCTGGATGGTTGGCGTACACCTGGAGCCAGGGGTCACTCTGGCCGTCAGGGCTTCTCACCTTGGTACCACGCACCTGGGCCCACGACTGCGCCGACACCACGCGAGACCACTCCCTGAATGCCGTGATGTCCCGCGCCACCCAGGAACCGATCCACCGGTCGAAGGCTTGCGCCACCGCCGCCATCCAGTGAGGGAACAAGGACAGGGCCTCGTCATGCTCGACGCACGACCGCGACACCAGCAGTGCGTGCAGCGGTGCCCTCAGAAAGGTTGCCCGCAGGTCGCCGGGGAGGCCGGCGAACGGGTTCCACGGCGGACGCTGCAAGATCCTCCCTGCCGGCGGGCAGAAGGGTGTGTCACCACGCAGGAACGCGTATACCGCCCTCCTTCAATCTTGCATCGGCAGCTGCATGATCTGGGTGAGCCGATGGTTCCTGCGGGCATACACATCTTCCCCAATCTGGACCATGTCCTCCACAAAGAGCCTGGCCTTGGCAGGGCCCCGGGACGACGCCGCTCGCACCGCAGCGAACAGCCGCTTCAGGTCCCCGGGGACGACACCCGCCATCAGGGATTCGGTCCACCTGCAGCCGTGCTCCCTCCACGCCACGAACTCCACCGCCCTGTCCGTCAGGGGTAGCTCCGCCGTGAACTCCTCCACACGCCTGCACAGGAGCCCAGCTACCTCCTCGTCACGCGCACAGAGTAGGCGCATGTGGCCGATGTCCTCCTCCGGCCCCCCACAGAAGATACAGGGGTGGGCTGGTATTGCCATACGCGTGAGCTTTTGTCTCCACCGTCGCATGACCTGCATGGTGGACAATCGACCGTCACGTGCCCGCAGCATATTCCTGTGCGTTGGGCCGTGGTGCACAGCTCCCAGGGGCATCGCCTCGCAGGCGCCAGCCAGTGGCGTGTGCGCCCTGGTGCGAGCCGCCAGCGAACGCCACTCCATCTCCCGGACTTGCTGAAGGGCTTGCATGGATGGTACACGCGGCTCGAGCTCACCATTATCCCCCGGCACCAAGAGGATGGCGTGCTCCTTCGGCAGGACAAGATGGACTGGCGGGGCCATTGCACGGGCCGCGGCAGAGTCCGGTGCCTCGAGCGGGACCGCCGCCAAGTGCGAGCTCTGCCTCACCACCCAGTGGTGCGGCCCCCCAACTCGGCGCGGCAGCCGCCGCAGCCCCTCCACTATCCAGCTCAGTGCATGCTGATTAACCAGATGTGATGTCGGCCCCTTGATGCCACGGTACAGGGCCTCCTGCGCCCTGCGGAGATGCGCTCCTATGATGGACGCATCCACCACGTGTACCGTGCACGCTGACGGGGGCGTGTGCAACAAGTACGCCGCCGCGCCAATGATCTCTGCCTCCGGGACCGTGCCGTAGATGGCACCCGTCCACGCGGGGATTCCGTGGCTGGCCACCGCCACGTTTGTGGCGTCGTCTCCCTGGGGCGACGCGTCAGACGATGTGACTTTAGTCGCCACCGGCACCCAGCAGTACCGGTGGGGCTCTAGCCACGCCACGTCGGAGTGGGGGCTCTGCACCACCTTTCCCAGGGACGCCGCACTGGAGGCCGTGAGCTCCGGGGACAAAACCGCCCTCGGTCGATACACCGCATGTGGTCTCCAGGCCAGGTCACATCCGCAGACTGACTTTATGGCGTCCAGGGCGGTGGTGTACTCCGCCCCCCAAACCGTTGCGGAGCAGGAAGGCTGGTATACCACCACAGACCCCTGCTCCACTGCGCCGCCATCACGCAACGACGTGACGGCGACGTGCGGATCATGCGGCACGTTGGACATCCGGACCACTTCCGGGACCGAGTACTCATCCGGATCCGGGATTGGGCCTGCCGGTAGCAGAAGAACAATTGCCCATTCGCTGCACTTGTGCACCGCCGCGCACGCCCTGGAAAACGCTGGCTGCCCGTGCACAACCCACAGTGGTGGCGGGCTTATGCCGCCCCCGGCGTGAGGAGTGAGCAGGGGGACAGACGCCGGATCGTCTTGCTGTTGGGAGCCCTCAAAGACGTCCCCCAACAGAAACAGGAGGGCGGCTAGCGGGACGAACGGCATGGACAGCCCCGGGTTGGCCGGGTCCCATCCTTCCTCCCTGTATCCGCCCACCACATACACGTCCCCCGCAGCGGACTGTCTATTGCGCTTGCTGGCCTTCTTTCGGCGCACCGGGTGAATTAGCCGGTGAGTCAACGGACCGGGCAGCTGCGGCCGGAAGACGTCGCGAAGCCCCGTGAGCCACACGTGGTCCAGCTGGTGGGGCCCTACTCCCGCGTGCGGAAGGTGCAGGTGGTCCTCGTGGCACTCCTGAAGCTGGACAGCCCAGTGCCCAGGCGCAGGGCAGGGGAGCCGCGCATGCAGGAGGTCATTTGCAGGATCAGTCAGGGACTGTACTGCCGCATCTGTGCGGGGCCCCGAGAGAATGCAGATGTCCCTACCCTTGAAGGTGTAGGATTGGGACACCCACTTCCGCCCCGCCCACTGCACTTGCGGCAGATGGGCGTGTACACACGAGTACACCGACGATGGCATGAGAAGCCCCACGCGCAACGTCCCCATCGCCCTGAGCACCCTGTCCACCCACGTATTGCAAGCGTGTGTGGCGAATGACGCAGAGGGCACCATGAACTGCCCGCACACTCCGTACTGCACGTGCATGTCTCGGAGCATGGCCCGCAGCTCATCACGGACCGTCATCGACCTGTGGTGGGTGAGCTGAGCCATGGTCGCCACGACGGAGTCGCGGCATACAACCTGGACATCCGCCAACCGTAGCCCATGACCTGACCGCACCGCCACGTTGGACAGGTCCTTGGGCAGCTTCTCGAACTGCAGGGCCGCAGCCTTGATGGCAGTGTTCAGCTTGATCACCGCCTCCGCCGTGTCGGACAGGTAGGGCGCCGCGTACCGCACGATGCCTCCAACCACAGCCGCCATCACCTCATGAGGCACCGACGCCGGCCCCAGCGTGTTCTTGCACCAGCCCAGCAGGGCTTCACACCGGAGTACATGTTTCTCCTTCATGGTCGCCATCCCCCTGGGATCGAGGCGCAGGCCCAAGTATGGTACCGTGCCCTTGGCACGTAAGCATACCCATGGGGCCGCCGTGTCCCCCGGGTTCAGGTACACCATAATCGAGTGGATGCGAGCAGTACTGGCATAGGCGCATTTGCCCAAGTTTGAGGGACATGCCCATGTCCGTGAGATACCGCGCTATCGCCGCCGCATACTCTAGGAATTGCGGCAGGGAGTGCGCTATCAACAGGAGGTCATCACAGTACGCCTGTACCAGGGGTGGTACCGCATGGCGAGCATCTCCCCGCGCCTTACAGGCAAGGCTCCGCATGAGAGGCTCCAAAAGGAGGAGGTAGAGCACAGCGCTCTCCGCACTGCCCTGCCGCAGGCCCCTGTGGAGCCGTATGCTCGGCGTCGGGCCGTGCGCGGTGACGATGCGCACCAGAGACCCGCAGCTGAGGGTGTGGAAGAGCCTGATGAGCTCCTCCGGGACACCCATGTGGCGCAGGAGGAGCGCCAGCGCTCCGTGCGGCGCTGTGTCAAAAGCCTTCGACACATCGAAGGCCAGGACGTGGTTTTCCTCCAGCCCGCGCTGCAGCCTGCGCTGGGCCAGGAACACCGGGGCAGCCGCCGTGGAGCCCGGCATGGCTCCGAACTGCCAGTCCGCGGCCAGTCCCTTGCGTGCCAGAACAGCTGTGAACCTCCGCATGAGGGGAGTCATGAGCATTCGCATGTCTTGCCGCCCCAGCGCTATCGGCCTGTACTCGTCCAGGTTGCCCGTGGCTGTGCCCTTGGGCATCAACCAGATAATGGCCTCGTGCCAGGACTCCGGGACGTCCGCACCCCGTAGGATTGCCCTGTACGCATGCACCAGGAGCCCCTGCACCGGTTCAGGCAGCTCTGCTATGAGGGCAGCCGTGACCCGGTTGGACCCCGGAGCTTTGTCGTCCGCCACGGCGTGCCTCACGGCGTCTTTAAGGTCCTGCATGGTGTAGTCCTGTACCGACCTCCATTCCTCCGGCACCCCTTTGGGAATGTGGGCCCGGACCAGCCGCTCGAAGGCCGGCAGGTTCACTGGCCGCTTGGCGTACAACGCCTCCCAATACCTCTGGACCTCGCCAATGACGTCCGAGGCCTCCAAGAGCACCTTCTCCGACTCGCGGACGCGTACGGACCATAGGCCTGACGAGGCATAGTTCACCACGTTGATGGCCCCCCGTATCGCCGTCCATCGGAGCTGCAGATCCGGTACCCTGCCCCGCCAGTAGTCCTTGATGGACCGGCGTCTGTTGCTCCTGAGGACATCCCGCAGCTCCTCCACGCGTGTCTCCAGCTGGTGGAGCTGTTGGTCCAATGCGGCACGCAGGTCCTCTACCGAGGCGGGGGACAGGTCGGGGTCCACTCGCCGGAGGTGCTGTAGCAGGGCAGTCGCTTCCTGGGAGTGGAGTCCGGCCGCCGCCGCGTCCCGTTGCCACAGCTGATGGGCACGCCAGGCCAGGGCCTGCTGATCCGAGAGGACCTGGTCCAGTGACGCCTCCGTTTCCGCCTGCCCGTATGGGTACTGCGGGTCCACGCCGGAAGGCATGCGCACTCCCGTGACCCTGGACACGTCATCACGGAAGGCGTAGAGCAGGTCGAAGACCGCTTGCACCTCCGACGTGCCCATGGTGGCAGTGTCCTGGTCCGACGAGAGCCACGCCTGTAGCCGCTGATCCCCGCAGGCCTTCTGCAATACCGACGCTGCCGCCTCACGAACCCCCGGGGAGTCCGGGCGTATGGCGTGCAGCCTGCCCTGGGCGTGCGAGTAGGCCATCCTGGTGACCCTCTCTTTGCCGGCCACCGCCAGCGGGATGTCCAGGACCACAGGGCCATGATCCGACCCCAGCGACGCAGGAGACCGCCCCGGCGCCAAGTGAGGGCGCTCACGCGCCGCCCACGGGACCAGAGGCGAGTTCAGAAGGAAGGAGTCCAGTCGGTGCCCCGCCCTCGTGGGCCTCCTGTCCTCCTCCCGTTCCGGGCCTGCCCTATGGAAACCACACTGTTCCCACAGGGCTTGGAACCTCCTCGTGGTGGGGTGCCACGGGGACTCCAGCCACACGTTGAAGTCCCCTCCGAGGAGCACGGCCCTGGTGCCACCCGCGCTCTTGGCCGCCGCGTACATGGCCACGTCAGCCCAGAAGGACGCCTTAGACGCCCAGGAGTCGCCGCCGCTACCCGGGCCGTGGACGTTGATGACCGTGAGGGTGCCACCTGCGGTCACCACATCCAGGGCCATGGCCTTGCCCGGCACGATGTCAACGATGTCTCGAACTTCCTCCGCGGCGAACACGTCCGCCCGAAGGGCAATCAAGAGCCCGCCGCGCACCGCCGCCGCCGACGCCGCCTGGGCATCCACCCCTGGGTATGTATGATACCCATGGTGACGCCACTGGTTCTCGGAGTGCACCACACCTTGTGGGTCCTGCAGGCCGGTCTCCTGGAATAGGCCAAGGATGGCACCCTCGGCCTTCATGATACCCGCCGCCACCGCTTCACCGTCGAGCATACCTGGGGCCACCGGTACACCGTCCCCCCGCATCGAGCCGTGGACGTTCCAGGACACTGCCGCTCGGGTGTCGGAGGCGGGGCCCCTTCATGGCTGCACGTGTGGATCGGGGCCCCCCGCCGGATCCGGATCACTGGACGGAGAGGGGCCACCAGCAGGCTTAGGGGGACCACCCGCACCCGGCGCGGGCGGCTGGCGAGGTGGCCCCTGACCCCGTGGGCCTCCGCCCGAGGAGGCCGTCGCCCGCTGAGACCCGGCAGATGCGGCGGGTTCCCCCTCTGCCTGCCCGCCGGATGTACTTGCCGCCGCACTCCATGTAGAAGACACTGCCCCACGCCGTGCTGCAGACCCAACCGCTCCAGATCGCGCCGCCGACGACGACGCCCCGCGCCCCGCCGCAGCGCGGGCACCTGTGGGCAGCGTGAGCGCTCTGGACCCCGCCTAGGCCGACGCGAAAGGCCCCGCCTGGCCCCCCGGCATAACGCCAGTCAGCATGGCCAGCGCCTGGTCCCGTTGCGCCAGATCAGTCGCATGGTCTCGCTGGATGTGGTCCAGCAGGTCCTTGGGGTGGAGGTGGGTGGGCCGGCAGAGCTTGCCAGCTTTCCAAGTGCAGTGACCAGCCCCCTCCAGCCGAGACCAGGGGCAGACATTGACCGTCTTTGTCCCACGCTGATCCGTGGCCAAGTCACCACCGAAGTGCTGCAGCACGTACCAAACGTTGGCATAGGCGCCATACTGAGGCGGGGGGCTCCTCTTGGGCGGCGGCTTGGGCGCAGCTTTCGGGGCCTGCGTCGCCGCCGCGGCCGGGGGTGCCGCTGGCCGTACTGGTGGCACGCTTGGTGGTTGCGGCAGGTGCCGCATTCCCCCCACGGGAAACTGCTCCTCCACCCAGCGGCGCCACGCGTCGGCGAACTTCTCCCGGTCGCCCTCGACCCTCCACCTGGAAGTGGAGAACGCCCGGAGCCACGGCCCCATGTTCTCCGCCATAACCAGGCGGAGGGCATCTCCTCCGCTCTGCCGGCGGAAGCGTGTCGCGGCCGCGCCTGCCACGGTCCCTTGGAGGCACAGCGCGTCGCCCCCGTCGCCACTCAGTGCGCTAAGGTGCAGGGCCTCCAGGTCGGCGGGGCGGACCGTGAGCACCGTGCCCTGCCCGCGATCGTACAGGCGCAGCGCCGAGGAGTGGGGCTCCAACGCCGCCACAACCCAGTACCACGCCCGCGACGCGCCATGCAGCAGTGCCAGCGAGGCTGCCGGCCTGTTGCTGGATGACTGCGCCGCCGGGGCCCTGGGGAGGGCCGCCGCGTGACCCTGCAGCGCCCTGCACATGCCAGCTGCATGCTCAGCCTGCCACATGTTGCTCGGGGCTACGGGCCAGACGTCCTGCCCCTGGACCACTGGCGGCCGCGTGACCTCCACGAAGACCGCCGGCGCTGGCGGGATGTCCTCGGCCGTGCACCTGTGCGCCCTGCGCACCGGCCCCAGCCCACTGAGGCACTCCTGGAACACCCGGTAGCAGACCGGGCCCCTGGACTGCTGCCTCCTGAGCCGGCACGCGGTGACTACGACCCACTCCAGTCCCCCTGTTTCCACCCGAACACAGGCCCAATACTCCGCCCCCTCCAACACCACCAGCCGCCCCATATCCGCCATGCCCACCGTATGGGTGGAGGACACGCTCTCCACCCTCAGCCACCGCTTGGCGCTCTCTTCCCACGGCTGGGGGGCATGCATCCGCTGCTGCTGCATCGCGTCCTGCACGTGCTGCAGGGACACTGTCGCCAGCATGGACATACCCCCGTCCGCCGCCGCTGCCATACACAGCAGGGCATGTTGCATGCGCGCCCCGGGCAGCCCCACGTTGTGCGGGACGTTCGCCAGGTCCAAGGGCGTGCGGGGCGCCGGCAGGGCCTCCAACACCGCTGCAGGCAGCTCCCCCAGGGACGGCAGACGCGCGATGGGCCCCTTGTCCCTGTTGAGGACCACCGCCGCCACCCACCGCCTGTCCAGCGCGGACAGGAGGTTGCCCGGCCTCGGCACCCTGAGGAGGGTACCGACGGCGGACATGAGGGCGCACACGCCACAGTCCTTGGTGTTGCCGGCCGGCTGCTGAACCTGTGCCGCCCGGGCCTCCGCCAGCAGACGCTCCGCACACGGCCATCCCGCCCTCTGGCCCCTGGGTGCCATGTGCATCGTCCGGACCGCCATGTCCCACGTGTGCGGCCATTGGGGCGGGGCCCCCGACACCACAGGCCGGCCCAGTGGGTCCACTGCCAACCGCGTGTCAGGGGCCACGAGGTGGTGGGCCGTCCAGTGCCGCATGTCCGGCGTCTCCAACCGGTCGAGGTACACCGCCTCTGAGCCCCCCAGCTCGACGTACCTCGCAATGAGGAGGGCAGCCGGGGTTTGGTCGTGCCGCTGGCCTTCCCACCCCTCCCTTGGGAGCATCATGGCGTGGGGGGCCAGGCACTGCACCACGTCGGCTGCCAGCGCGACCACGTCGTCGCTGAGCTCCACCCCATGGTCCGCGGCCACCAGGAAGTGGTGCCTGGGCTCGGAGTACACGCGCTCCAGGGCGCCTCGCAACTCAGCTGGCGGGGGAGAGGCGTCTCCGCAGCCCCGCAGCCAGGGGAGTGCGCCCGGGAGATGCCGCCCCGCTCCTCCTGACCACACGGCGGCCCTGAGGACCGGCAGGTCCCGCCAGACAGCCACTGCGACCTGATCGCGCCAGGGCTGCGGCTTGTTGGCGCCCCACTGGAGGACGGCCACTACAGCATGCGTGGTCAGGGGCTCCGCCGTGAGCTGCAACGCCGTCCCCCCGTCGGTCTCGATCACCGTGCCCCTTGGGGCAGTGAAGACGTGGCCATCGGTCCCACGGACCGCCACCCACCCCCACAAGACCGCCACGGTCTCCCAGCTGGGGTGGTTGGTTCTCCTGGGCAGGACCACCACCGGTGGGCACGGGCCGTTGGCGGCCCACACGCGCCATTCCACTCCCACCAGACGCTCATGACCAGGGGGCCGGTACACCTGGGGCCACGCGTCTGGGAGCTGGCGATGGACAGCGGTCCACACATCAGCCCCGCTAGCCCGCGTGAACTGAAGTCCCCCCAGGATGTCCCCGTCCACAGGGCTGGGGAGGCGGGCGGTGCAAACTTCCAGCCCCTGACTCAGGCAAAGCCCTGGCCCCTCTCGGTCTCCCAGCAGCGAGACCTCCGGGTCTGTGGTCGCAAGACGAGCCGCCACCGTGGGGAGATGCAGGGAGACAGTCCACGGCTGGACTGAGACGGGCTCACGCGGGAGGTCAGGGCAGGCCGCCACAGCACTGCCATCCCTCGCCCAGCTGAGCGCCCTGTCCCACCACTGCGCCCACGCACCTGTCGCTGCCGGCAACGACCAGGACAGGTACGTCACGACCGCCTTAGCCTGCCACTCGCGAGGGTCCATGCCGGCGGGGTGTGTGTGCCACGTGCACACCCATCCCAGGTTGGCCTCCTGGACGGTGACCATGTCCCTCCACGGGACCACAGGGAACGGAGTGAGCAGGGCCGCCATGCCACATGGCAACGCCACCGCCCACTCGGTCAGGCCCCCACTCTCCACCGCATACCCCACCGCCGGGAGCCCTCCCCCTTGCGCCTTTACCACCGCATCCTGCAGCAACGTTCCGTGGCCCCGGCCGTGGTCCCGGCTGCGGTCCAGGCTGAGAGCCCCCACACGGGCCATGGCCTGGAGGATCAGGAGCAACTCCTGGGGTACTCCCCGCGGCACCGGCGGCTAGGGGTGGGCGAACCGGCAGGCATCTGCCCGCATGCACCACCCCTTGGCCCAGTGCCTGCAGGTTTCCACCTCCCCCGTCTTCGGCCCAGCCTTATCCGCCACCCCCGGTTCCCTGGGACTCACCTCGCGCGCTTCCTTCGTCCCCACGATCACCAGCTCCTCGTCCTGCTCCCCGGCACCCTGTGCCTCCTCACCCTTGAACTCCGGCTCCTCGTCCTGCTCCATGGCGACCTGCGCATCCTCGCTCCCCCTGCGTTGGTCCTCCTCCTCCAGTGCCTCCGTCGTCGGCGGCGGGCCCGCAGCATCCGTGATCCTCGCCAGGGCCGCCGCCACAATGGCCTGCACGTCCACCTCCTCCCCGGGCACCTCCGGCTGATCCTGCTGCTGCTCCTCCCCCGTGGGTTGCCCTTGCCCCACCCCGTCACCGCCACGGCCTGCTTCCCCGTCGCCCCCCACCGGGATCGCGTGTTCGGACCCTTGGGGGGCGGCGCTCCCGTTGAGGCGCGTGCCCACCACCACCAGCAGCTTGAGGTCACCGCCGCGGCTCTCAAGGCGGTAGCTGCTGGTGGTGGGGACCAGGACCGCCCCATCCCCGGTCAGTAGCAGGCGGTCCGCGTCGAACACGACCTCTGCACCCTCGGGGTGCAACGCCACCAGGAGCGCATGGGACCCCAGCGCCTGGGGTGTGAGGGGCCGCCCGGCCTGCTCGCGACGCCAAGCGTCAGCCCCACCCCGCCACAAGGCCACGTACAGGCCTTCGTCCCGCCGCACGTCCTCCAGCCCCGCCTCGCCCATCAGGCGCACCACGGACAGGCGCACCGACAGGGGGAGGCTTTCCTGGGGCTCGGCCGCCCGGACATCGCCGGGTGGTGACCCAGGACCGCCGCATCCCCCATTTGGACACAGCGGACCTGGCCGTTGCCCGGGGACGCTGCCGCCAGGGCCACCTCCCGGGCGACCTGCCCTGGGCGCTGGAGCTCATAGCGCTCCAGGGCGCTCGCCAGCATCCCTGCCTCCCGCTGCCCCGTGCCCGTGAGGCGGTGCCTGTGGGCGCCCTCGGCCGCGTGGTACCTGCAGTGCCGCCGCTCACAGCTCCCCAGGGGAGGGGGCGGCACCGCAGTGGGCATGGGCCGCAGCGGCTCGTTGGCCGGGTCCTCGTCCATGCCGGCGTAGACGTCGGGCCCGGCGTCGTCCTCAAACATGAGGGCCAGCGCCGACTCGCCGGGCCCGTATGCCTCCTCGTCCTCCACTTCCTCCTCCTCCTGCCCCCCCTCCGCCCCGTCTCCAGCCGCGACCACCTCCGGCGGCGTGTCCGGCCGCGGCGGGAAGGGCGCCAGAGGCCGCTCGTCAGCGCCTCCGCCCCTTGCCGCCTCCGCCGCGTCCAGCCGTGCCCGCAGGTTGGGGGGCAGCCGGGCCCAGCTGGTGCCCGCATGGAGATCCATGCGGTACGCCAGCCCCGCCGGACACGGCTCACCGGGTGCCACCTGGCGCCACTCCCGCCACTCCCACATCCACTCCTCCACTCCTTTCCCCTTGGCACGTCCCCCACTGGGCTCCATAACCCCGCCGCCCCCCGCCGGCGTTTGCGCCTTCGGCACACCCCGCCCCGCATCCTGTCCCCCCGAAGAAACAGCCTCCGTCGACGTCTCCTTGGCCCCTTCCGTCCTCGGGGCGACAGCCGCGAGCGCCTGCGCAATCAGCTCGCCGGCGTCAGCCCCCTCCGGCGCGGCTCCCCCACTCCTCACGGCCGTCCGCCGGTACTCCTCCAGGGCCTGCGCGAGCAGCTCGCTGATGTCTCGCGGGCCAGCCACTGCCGCCTCCTGCGCTGCATCCTCCCCCGCTCGTTCCCCCGCCGTAGTCCTCCCCGTGGGGGCTGCGCCCTGCATCCCACCCGGCACCACTGGCTCCGGGCCCGTCGGCACCACGGGCGGGGCCTCGCGCGGCACGGCTGGGTCCGGCATCTGGACCGCCCGCGGTGGTGACCCCGCCGCGGGAAACTCCGGCTGAGGCACCGCCAGGGGCGGCGCAGGTGCCCCCATTCTCCCCGCCTCGCCCGGGGGCACGCCATGTGCCTCTCCTTGCGACACCCCCTGCTGCTGGGCGCCCCGCCCCGGCCCAGGTGCCGGCACCGGCACCGGCACCGGCACGGTGTGCTGAGGCACCGGCCGTGAGTGCTGCTGGGGCAGGGGGCGAGGGCATTCCACATGCAGGTGCGGACGGTGATGGTGATGGTGACGGTGAGGGTGGATGGGGTGCCGTGGCACTGCCCCCTACGACACCCCCTGCTGTTGGGCGCTCCGCCCCGGCCCAGGCACCGGTACCGGCTCTAGCACCGGCATTGTGTGCTGAGGCGGTCGTGGGTGCTGCTGGGGTAGGGGATGTGGGTACTCCACATGCTGGTGTGGACGATGATGGTGATGGTGATGGTGAAGGTGGACTGGGTGCTGTGGCCCAGCCCCTTGCGACGCCCCCGGCTGCTGGGCGCTCCGCCCCGGCTCAGGCACTGGAACCGGTTCCGGCACCGGCATCGTGTGCTGAGGCGGCAGTGATTGCTGCTGGGGCAGGGAATGCGGGTACTCCACTTGCTGGTGCGGAAGGTGATGGTGACGGTGATGGTGAAAGTGGACGAGGTGCTGCGGTACCGCCCCTTGCGACAGCCCCTGCTGCTGGGCACTCCGCCCCGGCTCAGGCACCGGCACCGGTTCCGGCACTGGCACTGTGTGCTGAGGCGGTCGTGGGTGCTGCTGGGGCAGGGGATGCGGGTACTCCACATGCTGGTGCGGATGGTGATGGTGATGGTGATGGTGTAGGTGGACGGGGTGCCGTGGCACAGCCGCCAGTTGGTGGTGATGGTGAAGATGGACGGGGGGCTGTGGCACAGCTGTCGGGTGTACGTGCTGGTGCGGGAAGTGATGCTGCATCATGGGGAACCCGACGGGGTGATGAAGTAGGTGATGGAGATGAAGTTGGTGGTGGTGGTGAGTACCAAAGGGCGGGATGGGCATGGGCTCGAGGCCTGGGGGCGGCGGCATCGGAAACGCACCCGGCGCCGCATACCCCGGCTGCCCCGCCGACCCCACTGGGGGCCGTCCGCGCTGCGCGTCCTCGAGCTGCCCGAGATCTTGTAGACATCGGAGTAGTCGGTTGAGCAGGTGCGCCCCGAACGGCACCGTGCCCGCCGCGAACCGCGCCTGAACGTCGGGCGCGTTGTACGGGTGGGGATCGCGGGCCAACATCTGCCGCAAGCAGACGTCGACGAAGTGGTCCCACCCGTTGTCCCTGGCCGGACGGTCCGCGTCCACGCGCGCCTGGAACGCCGCATACGTGTGCGGCCCGTGTCTGACGAGATCAGACACTGTGTCTACCAGGCGCCGGGCACGTCGCCGGAAGGCTGGCAACTCCGCGGGATTGGCGGGGACAGATAGCGACATTTAGCTAACGAAGGCTGTGTGAGCTAAGGACACGGGAGAACGGGTGGACTCCGTGGCCCGTCCCGCTTGCTGTTGGCGTATTGTTGCACGACACTTCGCACGACACAGCTGCGCACCCCTCTTGCTCGCCCCTTCTCCCTTCCGTGTTCCAGTGCCCCCGTTAGTGCTCGCTTGGTGTGCCCCTTGGCCCAACACAGTTGGTGGCGGGCCTGTTGCCAGGCAGGGTTGGGGGGGGGGGGGGGGGGCGCCCGACGCTGGCTCCGGTCCCTCCCCCCGGGTGTTTCCCCACGGGGGGGCCGATGCTTGCACTCCCCGTCAGGGTGTCACTCTGTTGTACGGGCCGTCCATTTGTACCCGCTCCGTACAAATGGACCTGCGTCGTATCCAGGTACGTCGGCCCTTCCCCACACCGGGGTCGGGTACACTGTGGGTCTCTGGGGAGTCCTTGCGGGATAGGCACGTCTCTTGCCTACCCTGATGGACGGTGTGCCCTACCCGCAGCCCCTCACAGGACACGAACCGCAGTACGTGCCGTGGGGAGTGCTCTTGGTCAGGCCCATTGGCCACCCCCCCAGGCCGGTGCCACCTCGGGCCGCTGGCCAACGGTCCCGGGCGTAACCCACCTTATTGCTCGCGCTCAATTGGGGCCGATACGGACACCGGGGGGGCCCCCAAACCCCAGAGGTCGGGTACCTCACCAACGTTGTTCGCGGGCTCTAGTCACCCCGCCCCCCCCCCGTTGGCCCCTGCCTCCCAGCTTTCATCCCCAGGGGCGCTGTCCCGCGCCCCTTGCTGTGCCCCCTGGCTCCCGCCATGTCCCGTCTGCCCCTGCTGCCTGTCCCTGCTCTGGCGTGTTGGTGTCCTTGGTTGTTCGCTTTGTTTTTTTTTTTTTTTCTCTTCTGCCCCCCCCCATGTCCTCTCGCTGTCTCCTCGCCGTCCTCGCCCTTTTTGCGGGTGGGCGTAGGAGAAGGGGGCGGGGGGGGGGGGCATTCTCGCTGTCCTCCCTTTTGCGCAAGCACGTCGGAAGCACGGCGCAGGCACGAGGCACGGCACCTGTCCCTCCGCTGGGGGGGGGGGGGGTTGCCGTGTGGCTCCCGTCGTCACCCTACCCTTCCTGCGGTTGCACCCCCGGCGGTCCCCCCGTGGGGGCTTGCACGGCTCGTGTTCCCCTTGGGCACGGTCGTCTCGCCCCTCTGCCTCCCCACCCTGCCGCGGTGTCCCCGGGGGGGGGGGTCCGCCGCACGCTTTCCTCATCCCTCTTGCCCCCTCGCCCTCTCCCCGTTGCCCTCGCCTCTGTCCTTGGTGGGTGTGGGAGGTGGGGGCGGGGGGGGGGGGGCGCCCTCGTTGCCCTTCCTCCGGCGCAGGCACGGTACTGGCACGTGGCACGGCACTTGTCCTCCTGCTGGGGTGTGGGGCACGCCACGTGGTCCTTGTCTTCGCCCTGCCCACGCTGCGTGCGCCCCCCCGGTGCCCCCCAAGCTGGAGAGGGGGGGCCGCCGCCCGCCCCTCCCTTCCTGCAACCCCCACCCTTGGGGGGGCTGAGGCATGTGGGGGGGGGGGGGGGGGCTTGTCGTTTTCCTTCCGTTGCCCTCGCGTCGCTGGCACGAGGCGTGGCCCCCGTCCCTCTGCAGGGGGGGGGGGGGGGTTGCCTCGCGGCTCCCTTCGTCGCCCCTTCTATCCTACGCCCGCACCCCCGGTGGTCCCCCCGCCGGGGCTTGCACGGCGCGCGCCCTCTACGGGCACGGTCGTGTGGCTCGTCCCGCACCCTCCTACCTCTGCCTCCCCACCCTGCCGCGTTGCCCTCGGTGGGGGGGGGGGGGGGCTTTTCGCCCCCCCCCTACCCGCATTCGCCCTCGGGGGGGCGGTGGTGTTGGGGGGGGGGAGGGGCGCCCTTTTCGCCTTCCCTCCGTTGCACGCACGTCGCAGGCATGTCGTAGGCACAACACAACCACGGGGCGAGGCACTTGGCTGCTGCGGGGGGGGGGGGGGGTTTCCCTGTGGGCTTTCCCGCCCTGCTCCATTGTATAGGCCCCGCACTCCCGGATCACCAGCCGCTGTTGTCCCCTCGGCGGTAGTCGCCACGTCTCCGCATGGTGCTCAGTGTCCCGTGCCTGCTCCCTCCTGTGCCCATACTTACTGGAGGAGGTACGTACCCGGGTGGATTCGGAAGATGAAGAAGTGCGGGCAGCGGGGAGGACTTACCGTACGCCTCGAAGGCTTCTTGCGCCATCCGCTGCCCTGGTCGAGGGGAGGGCCCCTGTTTCGGCACCCAACAGCCCGGGGGGGGGCGACCGCCCATCCTCTCCCTGGTGCCTGTGTATCCACTTCCGAGCGGCCTGATACCGGTGCCGTGGTATCAGTCCGCTGGAAGTGGCGGCTACAAAGCGGCCGGGCGCTCTCGTCCCCCGGGCCTCTGCCACCCCCGAGCGCGATGGAGGCCCCTGAGGTCCTATGGCAGAGACGCGGGGAGGCGGTCGGGGGATTCATTTGTGGCATCCCCTGGCCACCTAGTTAATCAGTACAGCTCAATCTACGCCGCAGGGGGCCCACCGGTTGGCGCCGCTGGTGCCCGTCCCCTCTGCGTCACACGTACTGCAACAGGCGCAGGGGGTCCAGTGGATGGCGCCATTGGCGCGTGTCCCCTCTGCGCCACTGGTGGGGTCATCGCACGGGAGGCCCTACGGATGGCGCCGCAGGTGCCTGTCCCCCCGTGTCGCTTCCTGCTTCCTGTCCTAGGCTTGACGGACATGACATGACGCATGGATGAGGTCAGAGTCGGTTTCAGGACACGCACGGCGCACGGCACGACGTTTGGCAACTATCCCCTACCCTGCCCCCGCTGCTCCCTCCCTCGCCCTCTGTGCTCGCCTAACGCTGTGCATGCCCCTGTCTCCCTCGTCGCTCCCTCTCTCTGCTCTGGCTAGCGCAGGGCGAAGCAATTCGCGAAGCATCCCTCCCTCCTTGCCGCCCCCCTCTGCTCCCGTCCTCTGGCCTAGCCCTGCCCCTCGTGTGCGCGTCCCCCCTCGTCCTCCCTCGCTCCCTTTCCCTGGCCCTTGGGTCTTTGTGCCCCTGTCTCCTTGTCCTCGTCCTCGCTGTACCCTCCCTGCTACGCTCCTCTCCCTTTCCCTCTTCTCCTTGCCTCCCCCTGGCGCCCTGGCCTCTAGGCTTGTGGCTCGCTGGTCGCTCCGCACCCCCCTGCGGCCTTCGTCTCTCTTTGCCCGCCTTGCCTCCCCCTCCCTCCCCTGCCCTGTGTCCCCTCTACCTTTTGCTGGCCACCGTGTAGGCAAGTCGCACGCACGCACCTGGCCCTCATTGTTCGTCTCTACGCTGCGCTGCGCCTTGTCCGGTGCCCCCGCGTACTGCGGGCGGCTCGCTGGGTTGTGGGGCACCTTTGTGCTTCTGCCCCACGCCCACCCCTTCATGCCGCCGTGGCACGCCCTCTTCCCTGCCCTGCCTTCTCTGCCCCTCCGCCCTCTGGCCAGCGCGAGCACATTGCGGAGCAATTCGCGTGGCAGCGCTCTCTCTTTGCCCCCTCTCTCTGTCCTGGCCCCTTGGCCCTGTCCTGCCCCCTGTCTGCTCGCTCTCCCTCGTCCCCACGTGCCCCCCTTCCCAGGTCCCTTGGTCCCTGGCCCTCAGTGTCTCTGTCCTCGTCTTCTCTTTGCCCTCCCGGCATGCATTTCGCGGAGCAACACGTGAGGCACCCCTCCCAGTCCCCCTTCACCTTGCCGCTCCCTGGCGCCCTGGTTCTGTCTGCACCGCAGCCCGCGGCCCTCTACTCCCGCCCTACCTCCCCCTCCCTCCCCTGCCCTTGCTCCTCTCTATTCTTACTTTTTGTCCCCACGCTGGACACTTTGTAGGCGTGTCGCACGCATGTCGCAGGTACGCTTCCGGCCCCTCCCTTCCTGCCCCGCCCTTTCCCCTCTCATCTCTACGCAGTACACTTCGCAGGACACTGTGTAGGCATGTTGCATGCACGTCGCAGGCACGCACCTGGCCCTCGTTTTGTGACTCTACGCGGGGCGGACTGCTTCGCGGCAACGCGCCGCGGCGCCCCGCCTTGTCCAGTGCCCCCGCGCATTGCGGGAGGCTCGCTCGGCGGTGGGGCACCTTTGAGCTTCCGCCCCACGCTCGCTCCTTCGTGCCGCCGTGGCACGCCCCCTGCCCTGCCCTGCCTTCTCTGCCCCTCTGCCCACCGGCCAGCACGAGCACA